>MU385887.1:0-297427 GCA_022497145.1 Rostrohypoxylon terebratum | reverse complement strand
CAATTAAATTTTGAAGGTGGTGGTGATATTAAGGATTTGTCAAAAATGGTAAGTGGACCGCACCTGGTATGTGCGCATACTGGTATGTTGGCTTATGGCTTCGTGGCGAGGAATCACGTGGATGTTAGGATGCTAGGTTATCAAAGGAGACCGCTATCCTTGAGTGTTAATTGAACCC
Organism: Rostrohypoxylon terebratum; assembly: GCA_022497145.1. Classification (NCBI taxonomy): domain Eukaryota; kingdom Fungi; phylum Ascomycota; class Sordariomycetes; order Xylariales; family Hypoxylaceae; genus Rostrohypoxylon; species Rostrohypoxylon terebratum. The sequence goes on along the minus strand of MU385887.1, from coordinate 297,249 downwards.
TCTACGAGATGTATGTTAGCATTCAAATAAAAAGGTGCCTACCATGAATGCTATTGGTCTGACCCGTAGCTACATTAGGTAACTACTGATACCTCGTGCACTCAATGGAAAGATACTACCTAGGTACTCAGTCGGTGTCTATGGCTACTTCATCTATCACCTACCTATATCATCTACAGGAGCCAGGGTGTTAGTCCTCAATCACTACCAACCAACAGTTACATGATAGGGGCAGTCCATCGATTTACGTCCTAGGCCAATATTCTACGAAGACTGCTGGATCAAGAGCTTAGCTTGGGTAGACAGGTCTCTTACTGGTCCCAAAGACTTGCGGTTGGTAAAGAGTATTAGTGGAGGAGGATAGCATCATGTGTACGAATGTATGAGTCCAATTGTGGTTCTAGTAGAGTTGGAATATGAAAGCGAAGCACTGTTCTATATAGACATAGACTTGGCACTTGAACTCATCTCTCTAAGGATTGACTTCAGGTTGTCGCCACTACCTCCTGACAGTCACGGCATGTCCATTTCCAACATACCGAAGCGACTTCTCATTCACATGACAAGCTCAACATCACCGATATCCTATCTTCATTTGCCATTACCTAACCTTCATGGTCCTTCTCCGTAATTATCCGCCTGATCTTCAGCTAACTAGCAGCATAGCCTCTCTCCGCATAGCCACACACGATCCCAGACGTCCCAGCTCCCGCCTCACTACGATCTCCATCCCAAAACAGCAATCGGAAGCCAACGATCGAAGCTCAAAACCACCTAACCTAACCCATTTCCAACCCGAACCAAACTCTCAGCTCCCAGCTCCCCAGCTCCGCCGCATCGGCCCGCATCCGACATCGGGAAAACCCAGGGAAGACCTAGGTAGGACATCCATCCGTATCCTCGGTCTCCCAAACTCCCCAGCAACCTAACCCCATGCCTCCTCACTCATCATCCCTCACCGCTCTCCCGTCGGGGCGTAAGAGCAGAGTCCCTTCGCAGACGAGGCGGTGCAACCACCCTTCTTCAACCTGCCCCAGCATCGTCTTGGCGTCGACGGCTCCATCAACCCGAGACCCAGTCTCTCGGTATGCTCCTCCTCCTCGCGCGCGCAAGGTTGAAGGATCGCAGGCGCAGTGCTGGTTCCGAAGAGTCGGGACCCGTATCCCATCCATACCTATCCATATAAGCCAAGCCAAGCCCAATTCCCAAGTAACCCATGACATAAGTGAACCCGGCCGCCTCGTCTGCCGTATCCAGGCGACCGGCACTACCCACCCACCTCGCCACACACGCAAGTAAGGTACCACAACCTAAAGCAACCTTAGTCAGGACCGGTGGGGAGGGAGAGACGTAGAGCGGGAGCGGGAGAACAAGCGAAAGAAAGAAAAAAAAAACCCCCAGCGCATTGCGTGCTTGCTTGCGGCTCTGCTCTGCAGTGAGTCAGGCTCTGCGGCGAGCCTGCCTCCCTAGCGCAACCCAGCCGGGTAAGAACTATTGCGGAGGACCCCCACGTAACCACTTCCTCCTCCCACCCACTCTCTCACCCACCCTCTCCCTTCTCCTCCAGCTTCCACGTACCGAGCAGAGCCTCACGGGTATGTAGGCACTAAAGCATGTACATACATGTATGCATGTATGCATGCATGGAAGAGCGTAGCAGGAATAATAAAAAAAAAGCCGCCTTTGTCAGCCGGCGTTACACGACCTCCTCCTTGCAGCGCGTGCGAATTTTTTTTCCCCGTCGCCTTTCGTCATCGCCAGCGAGAAGGTCGGGGAAGAGGGGGTAGCATTCGACTCCGTAAGCTTTAGTCTATCCTTTTTTTACACGACATGACGCTATCAGATTTACTCAGCTGAGCCATTATTTTCCTTTTTGTTTTCTTCGCCTTCGCAATGGTAGTACTATTCGATCTCACATACAACTTCGAGATGATTAGGTAGATTTGGAATGAGATTTTGCAGGCGTCGGGGAGGGTTCACTTACCATCAGGACGATCTGGGTTTAGGAGGCTACCAATTAGGAAACTCCGACCTCACATAGGTACCTACCTAGGTCCTAGGTAGGTCGGCGAAGAAATCGATCATGTGTGTACTCGTAAAGCAATGTCTACCTAGAAATCGCCACGGGAGTTAAAATAAGGCTTTGACGTGATACGGCAGTGAGAATAAGACGGTTGCGGCATTTCGGCCCGGAACCAACGCTGCTGCTTAGACGACAATATTTCGTTACCCCCCCTTTCTCACCATACAGGTAGGTAATTAGTAGTTACTAGGTAACTACTTGAATTGTGATATGTCGGATTAGATATCTCAATTCCATCTCGGAGCAGCAAATTCCAGTTAGGCAAGCATATCACACCTATGTCACCTACCGGCCCATCACATCACACTACAACATCGACGACGAAACCCCTATTAAAACCCCAAGGAGTATACAACACCGTCACTCAACCAACCGTCAATCGCACCAACAGATGAGCAAGCCATACTTACCCTCACTTCCATCCATCTACCTACCTACACAACACTCAAGTATCACAAACCACGGACCATCAACACGAGCACAATCACAAGCACAAGCCAAAGTGCACAAAGAGAACATAGTATGTCGACGCAACCACATCAATAGCTGTATTCATTCCCAAGCCTAACCATCCCAAGTGCCCCATGCCTATCCATTACCACTACCCAAGCGCAAACCCAAACCCACCCAACGTCCCCCCTGACCCCTTCCCCATCCGGCCAAGACCCGAATCTCCATACACAGACCCCGTGCTCCATCCCGTCCCCACCCACCCAATGCCCAAGGTCCGAGTAGCCCAACCGAGCCCAACCCGAAATAATAATAGTAAATGGTCCAAAGTAAACTAAAAGTCCCGTGCGGTGTGTTCCATATTATCCTCAGTAATAGCAGTAGCTGTACGAAGTACATGACAAGAAATGAAATGAAATGAAATGTTAAGATGAGATGAGATGAAAATAGATTGTGAACATCCGGAAATCCCTCGGTGATTGGGTGGAACCCCTCTAGATATCCTACGCCTGGTCATTTCACAACATCGTTCCACAGGATGTCATGATTCTCTTATTCCTCTCGGTCCAGATCAGTCATACACCCCACATGCGCTCTATCCGCATACCCACAACAATACACGCACCGACCTTCTTCGACACGCCCCAGCATCAACCAGAGGGGATACACACACTCCGTTCGCTAAGTCCTATCCAGGTAGGTATTCATCCATCCATCCGATGTCGGTAGGTAGCGACAGCAAGGCAAATCCGGGAGTCCGAGAGCAACCATGGAAATAAGAAACAAGCACAGGAAGTTGCAGAATTCAGATAGACCAGGAACACAAGGCTGAACTGAGACTGATTGGCATTGTTGCGGATCCTCGTTCAATGCTGATGAGAGGAGTGGTGGAAATCCCATTTGCTGGATTGGTTATCCTAAAAGCTCAGAAGTCCGTCAACGGAATTAGTTGTTCATCCTCATTTGAGTATCCAAGGAAGAATGTTGCATAATCCAGTGGAAGAATGATCAGGTACTCCTGCAGGTATTCCTTTGGTCCATATATCCATGGAATATTCCTATTTCCGGTTAGAACATCTTGAACATGTTCCGCATTGATGTAGCTCCAGTGTTCAGTATCAGTGGACTTTTCATCCAGCTTGTACTGTCACGACTAGGCTCCATGAATCCTGGCATATGTTCTAAGAACCCATGGTACTCCTTGAGTGGAGGTATGATAGGTTCCGTGGTCAGTGGGTTTGGGTGATTGGATACTCACTATAAGGTACCACGTGAAGGCATCAGTGCACTCCCCAATTGGATCATGGCTGATGGTTTCAAGTCACGGGAAAATGATATGAATGGGATATGGACAATCCTTTGGTGTATCTTGGGAATGGAGCTCTTACCTGTGTCAAGTAGACATCTTTCAGTGACAGTGTTTTTATTTTTCTGTTTTTCTAGCCTTGGCCAGGCTAATATTCCGTTGGCTGGCATGCCATTGTCCAGAGAAGACTGAGTTCCAGGAGACTATCCAGGTACGAAATTGCATCCAGTGGAGTCAGATCCATGAGAACGATTGCTGACAGGTCCATATGTATTGATGTTTTCCATCCAGTATCCTGGGTATTGTGTCCTGTGGCAGTGATCCTGGAAATCCTCTTGGGTGAACCTGTTTGGTTAGTAGCACATGCACGGTGGGTGAAGTGTATCCAAAAGGAAAATACCAGGCTAAATAATTGAAAATCTTGGAGATATCCTTCGCAGGAATGGTTGGCAATATATATACAATCCGTCCAGTGCTCACCTTGCTGTCCGGATCTCGAGCCCTATCTATTAGTAAGTTCATTCCAGCATCTCACCATAAATGCACATCCGCGAATTTGGCCTTGGAATTCGCAAAAAAAACCTGGGGAAAAATAAAAGTCATAGCCTCCGTTGGCTGGATCCGGACAGCAAGTTGGCAGGAGTCTTGATCCGTAGATAGAAATACTAACCAAATAAAAAGAGAACTTCTTTTCCCCGCCGGCATTAAGCGTGGTATAAATATGTGGCAGAGAGAAAGCCAACTCCGTACAAAGGCATAGCAGAAACAATGTCGTCGTTCAGTCAATTGAGGCCCACCCATATGCAAGTCGTAACGAAATCCCCGTCATAGTACGCCGTTATCCATTCTGGGCCCAAGATGATGATTCCATGTGCGGTGAGCAGTTAGTCGAAGTAAAAAGCCGTCCTGTATGTGGGAATGATGATGATGATGGTGAGATGGTTGAATCCAGGCTCTCAGAGGTATCGGGTAACAACATTATTTCAAGAGTTGCAAACTTTGCAACTATGTGCAAGACATCTAAGGTCTCTGCAAAATTCAAATCCCGGTCTATCCTGTTTTTTTTGTTTTTGCATGGCAAAAGCTCCGGAAAAAGACCACGATACGGGTGTTAGACTCCAAATCCTGGGAATCTCGGCAATGAAACAATTAATCAATGAAGTATTACATGCAGGACGGAAAAGAGCCCGCAGCACACACTCCAGCGGTTTAATTTATCGACCTGAGCGATGAGGCCGGTGGGCGTGCCTGGACTCGGTGTGGCGATCGACGCTATCCCTCTCACCACGATGTCGCGGGGCTGAAGCCGATCCACTAGTTGATGATTGAGTATTGCCTGTTGCTGCAGGGCGTGATGGGGCAGGGGCATTTTCATACTGTGGATCTTGTGCTGAACCGTATGAGGTTGTGCCTGCTGGAGACGCTAAACAATCAGAAAAAGGGAATTGGGGAAGATGATAAATTAAAGACCTGTGGTGTACGCACCGCGTCCATAAAATGGATCTCCAGGCTGAACGGTTGGCGCATAGGCAGGGTTTGATGGCGATGGGTTCGAAGGGTAATAGCCGCCAGGCGCTGCCGATGAGGATGGGTAGCCTTGCGGTGCGGGTGCTCCTGAGGTCGGGTAAGTAGTCCTGCTGGGTGGCATTGTGGTAATAGGTGTCCTCTGGTCACGGGGATCCCTTGAGGCCGCGTACGGGTCATTGTACATAGCCTGCGGGTTGGTTGCTACTCTCGAGTCTGCTCCAACTAGCTGGAAAGGAGGTTCCTGGCCGGCCTGGCCAAATCCTGCCGGAGGCATCGGTGGGTAAGTCACACTTGCACCTGGGTTCTGGAATTGCGACTGGGTAGTATACCCCTGTTGAGTGCTATAGCCACTCTGAGGATAAGGTTGCGCAGTATACGAGCCAGCGGCTCCCGTGTATCCTGCTGATCCTGTTCCTGGATATCTGGGTGTAGCATCACCGTACGGATCACGGTTCAGGTCTGCCGACGCGAATCCGCTTTCGGTTGGCCCGTAATACTGACGCGACTGGTGCGTGTCCGAATTGCGGTATTGGACTATAGGGGAGTTAGAGAGTCTGACATATACGCCGTTCGAGTCTCTCGAGGCCATAGTACCTCCGGCAGCGTTATTGCGGCTCGCCGATTGCTGCCGCCTTTCTTGATCCCATCGCGCCGAGTCTGCTTTCAAGTCTTCGATCATAGCCTGAAATAGCGCGAAAGGCTGGTTAGCGACCGCATATTAGGGAAGTTGTCGGTCGAGCGGTGAGAACTCACTGTTGTTAAGTTTCGGTAGGCATTGATGTAGTAGCCTTGGATAACCTGGCCACTCTGCGGGTTCTGAAGCGCGGGATTGTCAACATCGAGTTCTCCCAGCCTTGGCAGGATGGTGAATTGTAAGAGTCATGAAAATCATACCTCGTAAGTACCAGGACGTACGAGAGCATCGTTTCCAAGGTAGCGACAGATGTCAGCGGTAATGACCTCGCGGTCTATACCGTCCCTGGGTACGAAATACTCATTCTGTCGGTTTTGAGGAGGCAGAGTGCTGCTCGCTGAAGGTGCGGGGCGTCGATTCATGTTGGTCGAGGGATAGAGAGGATTACCGGTCGACAACGATTAGGTGGAATAGGGAAGGAAAAAGGAGCCGACGGTAGACGAAGATTGAAAAACGTGGGAAAGAGGAAGGAAAAGAAAACAATAGAAGAGCGAAATAGTCGAGAGAAGATGAAGAGGAGTAAAGTGTGGGTGGTGGGGAGGAGAAAAGGGCGGCAGAAGGGTCTCTGCTTGTGGGTCTGGAGGACCTGGACAGAGTTGGATAAGAGTGGACGAGTGGACGGAGAGGACCCGCGGCACACAAAAAGTCCTATTATGCTGTGTGGCACCTATAGAGGTACCTAGAGAGGTACTAGGTGTAAAAAAAGTACCCAGATAAAAGTACCTATACGGATGTATACCAAGTACTTTATGTATGAATGTATGTTATGTATAGTTATGTAGGGTTATGTATAGTTATGTAGGGTTATGTATGGTTATGTATGGTCATGTATTATGTATGTGTATGGATACTGCAGGCGAAAGGAGGGAAAGGAGGGAAAGGAGGGGCCTATTAGGGGAAAGCGGGCGAGGGTGACAAGGCACAATGGCGACACCAACTCGAACCCCGACAGGGATGGTGGCGTGGCGTGGAGTCCCAATCCCTAACCAATCCTTGAATCGGTGGCGATAGAGTGACCTACAAGGCTTGCAGGGCCACAAACAGCTGAACCTTGAAGAGTCGAATTCTTATACCAGCGAATAGCGGATGTACATACAATACAACGATACGGTGTGCTTGGCGACGGAACTGTACTGTATAGTAGTAATATCGTAGTACCGAAAGAGACCGGGATACGACTTGTTGGGAACAACAACAGTAGAATGTGGAAAGATAGACAGACAACAAGCCTGGAGGGACAGCCCTGGAGGTAAGATACTGGAAAGGAGGTGAATTATTAAGAAAATAGCGGATGCAATGTACGTAATGTAGCGTCTCGTCAGCTGAGAGTCTTAACAGATGTCTTTCCCGGGTGCGGTGACAAGGCGGCGAGACCAATGAGTTGGTCTTGTGCGCGGACAGTGGATCGGTGTCACTGTTCCAGACGGCGCGTGGGTTGGGTTGGTTGGCAGAGAGAACACTAGAGCCTTATTGAAGATGGTGATAATGGTGATAATAGGGTGTTGATATCAGAAAATAGTAGTGACAAAATACCTAGGTATATTAACGATAAACAGTCAGGTATTATAGAAAGCAAATAGCAGGACAGATCGAATAGTTTCACAACGCAACAGGCTTGGTCTAGGTCTAGGTCGCGACCAAGGGATGAAAATCGAATGAGCCCAGAATGAGGAGGATTGGTAGCGTTAGGTAGCGTGGTGTAGTGCACGATGTGAGTGCGCTATGCGAGTGCACTTCAAGGTTATGACACTACTATGGTACTATATATGCCAGTACCTACGGCAATGTAGCGCTGGCCAAAACGTATAGGTATTATTAGGTAGGTGGTGTAGCGCAAAGGAAGCTTACAACCCGCCGTCGTTCGAGATGCAAGAGTGAGATTGACTCACCCGGGCTGACTAGGGCTGGCCTGCTGCTGGCTTGCTGCTGGCTTGCTGGGGGGGTTTGGGGTTTTCTGTTGGTAGCGGAAGATGCGTAAATCAACCCCCGGCGACGTCCCAGGTTGGTTGACGCGCAGAGCGCAGAGCGACAGTGACGGGGTCCGAAAAGCTGGGAAATGATCTATCTCGTTGCAACAGATGAGGGGCAGAATAGAGGTTCTTTTGGAATAGAACGCAGCAAGCGTCGCTATCGTTATCCAAATCGCTATCGACTTTTCAGATTTCCAGATTTCTAAACTAGAATTGGTTCAGATGTCAGGGGTGGCCTGGACAGATGTGGCTGATGATGGACCGAATAGACCGAATAGAGTCGAGTACGCTAAACAACCTGGTCCTAGGACTTCCGAATGTGGGAAGGATGGATGGCTGGTGCCCGTATGTCTCGCATTAAATGGCAGCAAACACACGCACCGCTTCTTCTTCGATGCAACTCTTCGTGACGATCGGTCAATAATCTGTATAATCCGTACATATAATCGATAACTTTGCCCCCTCGTAGGGTTTGGATTATGTAGGTACGTATGTAAGGTTTAAAATTTGACGTTGACCGACCTGGGGCGGACAATAATAATAGTGAAGAAAAAGCAATCGTTGCTTTCGAGGGTCTAACCAAGAAAGAAACTTGTGTTGCAGTTCTGACTACTTAAAAGCTGTCGGTGGAGTAAAAATTTTCGTTCGTTCGGTAGCCCGTTACGGGTTGGGCTGCTTTGGCTGTTCTGGCTCTTCTGGCTCGTGAAATTCGAGGAGACTTTCCTCTCTCACACCGGTTCGTTTTGGCGTTTGGGATTGCAAATCCGTCCAAAGGAAGACCAAGAACTTTCTTAGAAATCTCCCACAGGCAGGGAACGCGGTCTCTAGACTTCCTATTATACACTCACACGCTCCCCCCTCTAGATTACGGGGAGGACTCTATCCCATTCGAAGGAGCAGTGTCCTTAATTGCCTTGTTCCATCACATCGTGGTCCCGATTGAAACCCTACCCGATCGAACACTTCTCCCAAATGAAAAGAGTGTATCGTATTATGTACATATGGCATGTACGTACGCAGATGCTTTTTTTGTTTTGGATGAGAATTGGCATCGTCTCTTGACTGGGTCGATACCGTTGTTCAGGGTTGTTGCCGGAGTGTAATCAACAGCGGCTTCGTCCTCACTGGCTAGATAAGTCGAGATGGGTCCCGCCACTTAGAAATGTACTCATCCCGCTTGAAGCGATTAGGCATTTGCTCATCATGGTCAAAGGACGTGGCACACAGTAGGAGAAAAGGGAGACAAAAAGCAGGCTCGTAGAAAAAAACTGGAAATGCGTTCTCGCGCGTTGGGTATCAATACATCCACTATGCACTTGAGCCCAAACAAGTAGTAGTCTGATGGATGCCTGAAGGTTAGTTCAACCAATCATTGCCAACCTCCCTCCCACTCCTGTGACATGATGACAATGGCAAATACTTATTTAGTGAGATGAAAAAGACAAGTAGGTGTTTACCGTCAGGTTGCCTTGCGACATCATTCGCTTCATATCGAATCTCTCTTCTTTATGCCCTCTCGTACCTGTCAAACTGCAATGCGGGTGGCGGCATGTAATTCGATTTCTCTCTTCTCGCACCGGATCATTGCTACTACCCATCGCGTGCCGTCACACACACTTTTCCCTAATAGAGCCTCCTAGAAATTTCGTTCCTACGTAGTAGTCCACCTTATGCCGCATGTGATCCCTTAGAGGAACTCGCCGGTAGGTATTTGCCGCCACTGTGCTCATGATGCCGATAAGCTGTTTCGCCGATTCTAGATCGCGAATGCACACGTTCCCCGGCTCATGCAACTAAAGCTTGAGCGACTTTAGAGATTCGAAGTCGTCAATGCGAGTCCGCGATCAACCCGTTAATCTTCAGTTTTGTTCCGACCACCGTCGCGCTATAATTGTTTGTGCCTTGCACAGTGGGTCGGTGGGCGTGCAGACCGACATTTCTGCTAGATCAGAGAACCCTCTCGGTTCCGTGCCGAGCGAGTGGATGTCGAGACAATCCTCCATTAAACTCAACATAAAATCATCGGCACAGCTCATCAATACTCAGGGGGTAGTTCCCGTAGGCGCCTTATACTAGTACTAGTATCATATCACCCAACTTAAGACATAGGGAATGTGCATGTGGGGGTGGGCCTGCCCTTTCGAGGCGCACTTTAACGCTAGGGGACGAGTTCGTGTCTGTTGGATGCCGTATATGAGGAGGCAAAGCATTCCATCTGGACAAATGAATAAGATGGAGTCCACCGGGGCGCATGTAGCGTTCGCTTCGAGTCCTGAGTTGCATGCCAGGTATCAATTCATCCAAACTTCAATTTGCTCTGCCCATGCTCGAGCTTACTATTAGAAGCACTAGCTTTCGTAGGTTTCTTAGACGAAGACGACGATGCAGTAGCGGTCTTCTGACCGCGTGATGCCGTGGAGTGGCCATTGGCAAATGTCCGTTTGCCACGTTCTTCCTCCTGAAGGTCTTTGGCGAAGTGCCAATCGAGATGGTTTTGGAGGGCCTCGGCGCCGTCGAGCCTTGCGTCGCAGCGCGTACATACCTTGATGTAGTCGTCCGTGATTGGTGTTGGACCAATTCCAGTTCGGTTCGGCGACGATTCCTTAGCCCGAATCTGGGGATTTACCGTATCTACTACGTCGTCGTCGAGACTCTCCTCAGCGTCCCCACCCGAAGAACTCTCCTTCTTAGGAAAGAATCGCTGTATTCCGGAATTATCCACACGTCGCTTCTTCTCCGGTCGTTCATGCGTAGATAACCCTACCGATGCCTCCCGACTGGCCCCCCTTGATTCGCGAGCTTCGTCTCCCTTCAGCAGGAAAGCGCCTATTCCTAAATTACCAGTCACCCCGTCCTCGAACCCTCCCACGCTTAAGCTTAGATTTGCGCATGGCCAGACCCTACCTTCTTGGATAATTTGGCTGAATAGGTTCTTGGCAAGTTCGAATAAGGTTGCCTCGTCGAGTGTCCTCCCTTGCGGAATGCTACTCTGCCGTGAGCGGGTCTGACCCCCCTGGCCTCGGTGATGTAAGTTGATAGTCTTCGGTCGCCTCCTGTTTTCGAAAACACCCTCTTCCACCAATCGCGAGAATATGTCCGCGGCAAAGATCCGTAACCACCTGACACCTTGCTCCTGGCTGTTTATGCTGGGCCTAAATGATTTAGCAGACAACATGGATTTGATCTGCGTACGTGAATTGACTTCGCTAGGATCAATTCCGCGGATCGTGTTGTAAATCCAGACTCCGGTATCGTCGCCCAACTTGAGCTTCATTTGCTCCACTGGCACGAGTAGTAGATCCTTAATGGACTCTGTATTGAAGCTTGACACGACCTGATCGCCAAGCTTGCCTCCCAAGTTACGAATCTTAGTAAACTTCATGTCAGATAAGAAGTGTTGCACAGCCCGATTTCGTATGACTGTCTGCTGGTTGGGTTTCTTGTATCCAGAGCCCAACTTACTGAGCATTTTATTGCCCGCTATGCCCGCAGAGCATGTATATCCCAATGTCCGGCGGATATGAGCTCGTATATCTCGAACAATCTCTGACCCAATCAAAATCGCTACATCGTCCCAGTCCGGATCATCTGCCTCCAATTCTGCATCCTCGAGGTCGATGAGAGCATCTGCTTGCCAGTCAAGAGCAGTTATCGGGGGGAGAGGTAGCTTCTCCGTAGGGTCATCATAAGGAGGAGGATTCGTAAGCTCGGGAAACCTCTGCAGAAGGATGGAGTGGATATGTGCGGATAGGTCAAGGAAGACTTCGTCTATACTTGCTTTCTCGACCTTCTGCAGGTTGGGTGGTAAGCTCTCCTTGATTAACGCGAGAATTTTTCGTGATTGAAGTCTGTAAGGATCTAGTGAAACCTTATGAGTTCCGATATGAGATGCCGCGTCTTCATGATACGCCCATTTTTCGTCGCCTTCCTTCCAAGTAGCGACGTGCTGCGCGATGAGTTTTGGGCACATTTTCTTTGCGTCAGTCACGGTACAGTGCCGGCCTATTCCAAAGCTACGTGCTGGATAGTTGACAGCAATCAATCCTTGCCTATGAATTCGTGAGTCAGTAAATGATATGAAATACGCGATAGTAGAAGTAAATACCATTGTTGAACAGCTAGTGGTTGATCTTCCGTAACGCCCAAGCGGACCATTTCAACTTGAGCGTAGAAGGCGTCTAAATCTATGTGTGCGATAACTCGCAGAGGTGACGATGTTGAATAAGATGTCAATAAACTAAGTTGTCTATATGTGTATTGAGATTTCCGTCGGCCGGTGCCGTGAACCGGCGACGACGGCTGGAAACGTGGTGAAGACATCCTCATCCGGGACAGCGAGGGCGGATCTAGGCACCACAGCTCTCAGACCCGGGAAGGACGGAGTTCAACAACCCGGCAAGTAGATGGCGGAGATCTTCCCAAATTCATGATCGGAGAAATGACGACGACCGACAACCGACGTCCAACCAACCCGAAGTTCGATTGGTCCGTCAATTGGTGAACAGAATTGCGGATCCGATAGGACGGAAGATGATGTTGGGAACCGGATTTAGCAATAGGTGAAGAGAAAGATTACAGGTACGGTACCTGAAGGAGACGCGCATTTAGAGCGACACGCCATTCAGATGCGCATATTTACGTTAAAAAGTGGAGCACCTACTGAGGCAGATTCGACTACGTCAATCCGCGTGGCACAATGACTCTTACTCTCCTAATGGATCTCGCTACTTTTTCTTGTGTTCGTCGCTTCCACGTTCCTGAATCCCCATACCATAAATGAGCTGTCCTTCTCGTGGCTATGGGGAAGATAGGGAAGGAGCGAATAAAATTTAAGCAAAATTTATTCTTTAGAGTTTTGGGGAACGAATTCGCGATTTTTATTGGTTTGATGAGTAGGTAAGAGTTGTGCGCCCTTGATACCGGGTAGTAGTATACTGTATCACCACTTACCAAGTACTTTCCCCAATAACTCCGGGCTCATGCTGCGGTTTTCCAACGACAATTTATATACACCCAGCTATCCATACTCAATTCATCGCTTTCATTGAACAGGACAATTTCATTAAGGAGATTCCCAATTGCAGCGTCTATTTCCGAAGGGGCCGATGTAACTGTGTGAGTTGTTGTCGAGAGTGTCGTGGCATTTATGTGTTGTTAGGCATATTCCGGCCCCGATTCGTCAAAAAGGAGATGAATGAGAAAATGCCATCCAATATCCTCTTCCAAAACCTTTCCCCTGCACGCATTGAGTCGTCCGCGCACTATACATTTTCCCTTACAGTCCGCACAGGGGACCATATTGGAATTTATGTCCCCCATAAGCTTGCTAACCCGTCTCCTTATAATATCATGCCGTCTCAAATCTGCAACCCACTTCATTTGCCACATTGCCAGATTAGAAAGGGGCTTATGTAGTCCTGAGGATGTTTCCGGTGTATGATCGAGGCGGAGGAAAGCGATTTTCCCCTAGTGTTTCCTTTCCACGATGGTCTGACACTGATGGAAGCGTTCTAGACTTATGACTAAGCTGCCGAACCCACTCGGGACCGCAAGCCTCCTTCCTGGTTCGCGACCAATTCAAGCCACGGCGGTATCAATCAAGGGGCGGCGAGCTCTTGTCGAAGAAAAAACAGGGTTGCAGCATCGTAGGATGTTTCGCTCTTGTCCGAGTCCTCCGACATATTAGGCCGAGCTGAGGATGCTGAATCGCCAAGATACGCCTACCGGCACTTAAAAGAGCAATTCCGCACTTCATGTCGTCAAATCCATCCATCTTGGGGAACTGTACGTAATAGAGCGGACGAGATCGATCTCCTTCTGCATGGTGGCTGATGAGAAAGGAACGTGGGCTGGTTAAAGGAGGGCAGCCGCAGAGCTTTGAATTGGCCCAAGCATGGATGAATTGGAATTCTCTAGGTCATACAGCATATAGTTTTAGGAGAATTCCTCAGATACTAGAAGTAATTGACCAAAATTTGCAGATTGATCCATCATGTTAGCTAAGGGGGAAATCTCGCGGATGATTACCGAAGTAGGATCTCCGCCACTGTCTTGTTCTGGGATCTCTGCCCTTATCACAACCGACTCTTGTCAAGAATTATAGCAATTCATCATTTCTATTACTCAAAGAATGCCGTTTCTCGGAGAAATAGTATCTGTTCGGTGTCTTCCGGTAGCAAAAGTCGCCTCTCAAGCTCAGGTTTATAAAAATCTTCAGGATGACACAAGCTTGAGCTGCGTAAACGTACAGCTAAGTACCTGTAGGTGAAGGACCCCCTTAATCTCACCTCCTCGGATCTCTACCGGCCCAATACCGGTGGCACATTCCTACCAGACTCAACCTCCCTGTCGTCACCCACACGATTACACACTTGTAAGATTCGTCATGTGACATTAGGCTCCTTACTATCCGTGCAATCGGCTCAAAGCTCGCTGCCCGGAGTCGGGGCTGCCTAAAAGAAGTACCATAGGTCGTTTCCTGTAAGGCTCGATGACGGACACGGGCCCTGCAGGCGTCATACCTTTCTCACAGTTGCTGGGACTTTCTAGATTGGAGCCTCTGCTACAATTTGGATTGACAGGGGCCTTACGGATCTTACTACATAGGGTTTAATTCGTGTGACTTAATAAGATCCGCCATTTGAACGGCTAGGTCACCGATTGGGGGCTGAATTAGATTGATATCTAGAGGTTCGAGAGTACGATATACCATATACCGAGCAATCCAAGCGCGATGTCTGGGCAGGCGGAACGGGTCCTCATTACGGGAGTCTTCAAAGATTACTCTCCCGCCTCACTAAGACCTGAGTTACTTCGTTATGACCTAAGGGCAAGTAACGGGAGAACGTATCCGTCGTAAGGCTCAGGCTCGGGTGTCAGATGTTTTGTTTGTGCCCGTTTCAGCACATTTCGGCCACAAACTGCTCTGATTCGGTAGTACTCAATATTTCATCGTGGGTTTCTGGCAAACACTGACCAAATAACTGAGGATACCTGAGGTCACTATCAGAGCGGCCATGGCAGTACAGGAGGCGCAGGGTTCACTTTAGCTATTATATTTCGCCCGGTGGAGTATTCGTTCATGGTCTGTTAGGAGCATATGGTTAGTTGTATTGGTAAGGTGACCGCAATTGGTAAAGTGCAATCCAACCTTGGAACCTAGGGCCATAACCTTGTTTGCTGCTCACGGGATCTCTCACGTATGCGGCTCCGCTGTATGCGGCTCCGCTGGCGGTTCTCCTTCTTCCATACATCGATAGAACGCCAATGGAGTTCCGAGAACGGTGAGTTCTCGACGCATCTCGTGGAATCCCACGTTCCTCTTGGAGGGCGAGCGATATGATCGTCATGCAGGCTGATCCTCGAAGTAGCTTAGGGTGAAGGCTACCGATGTCTGTTGCACTTGCCTCTTTCATCAGGCATGAGCTTAGAAGCTTAGGTCATACCCATGCCGTGTTCTCTGAGACCCAAGCTGTCGGTACCCATTCATCGATCGTGTTTCTTGCAGCAAGTCAACTCTGACGAACGACACCCGGTAAAACATGCCTATCGGTTTCGCCTGTACTTTCAGCCCTTCTTTTCGAATCCCTTCGTCATGATACCTGCTCGATCTAGACTTGGCCCGAAGTCCTATTGGATAATAACCAGCTTCGAAAGCGGAGGCTTGCTCGTGAATATTCGTCGGCGTCGTAGATTGGCCTACTCCTCTCTTCCAACTTAACCCCATGATGACCATAGCGGTGATATTTTTCTGCTCTAGGAATCCCCGATCGTAGCACAGCCATCCATTGCATCTTTCACTTCTCTATTCTGCTGAGTATACCAGGTGATACAATAATCCCATCATCGCCTCAGTCGTCACCGAGAAAGACGTACGTTTCCAGAAGATGTCGAAAAAGGAGAGAATTGCGTGCAGGTTTGCGAGGCTCTGTAGGTTTACGGGGACACAAGATGGCTCGTTTTCGATGGTTTCCTGGCGAATATTCGGTGTGGTCTGGCTACGCGGCTCCTCTGCTGCACAACTTGTAGTATCATAGCCATTGTTTTCCTTCCTATAAGGATCTCGTTGATTCCTCGCAAGATGAGACTTAGCTAGATGATAAACCAGGCCTTCCAGAGCACTCACTCTTCGATTGGTATTCAGCAACCATACGAACATCAGCAGCGTTCTCAAATTGTTTTCTGCGGCTTCTGAAACTTACTTGAATCGTACCAACACTCTTCGTTAACTTAAACACGATGTGAGAAGTCCCACTACCATTTTAAGATGTCTTGTCTAACGAACTTATAGGTGCAGTGAACACTCCCCGTGCTCTAGCCGTGGCGCATCTTGCCAGGATGAGACCGACTACATTGAGATAGGTCCAATACTATGCAGCAGCTGTGAAGAATCCCACCTATTCCACCATGCTGGAGACCCAAGCGATGCTATGTGCGACGGCTGTGGCCACATAAAGTGTGTCGATTGCAAAGAAGAGTAGTCAACACATTTGCTACTTCGGAAGCTTGAGAGATACATAGTATCGTGTACGATGACTGAGCCTAGACAACAAGGGTTAGACGGTTATTAGATCGGATCGGGATAGACATTGTCATTCGTTCATGTGGTTATTATAAGGGTTCTTCGCTTCTTTCTTGTTGTTTTGTCACCTTTTTCGATACGTGGGTGGGGAGGATATCGCACCAATTTCGGCTTGCTTTTCCTGTTAGATATGACCAGCACACTCTTTTGATAAACCTCGAGGTTTCAACTTTCAATTTACAATTTCAACCGGTTATCAAAATTCAACCTTGAAGTTCCAATGCTTTGAGAAGTAAAAGAAGAAAAGGGGGAAGGAAGAGAGTTAAGCCCATTCCATGGTAGGCAATGTGATGGTGCGCACACGTGGGTTCATGTATGACTGACTTTAAACTTTGTGCCACCATCGACTTGGGACTGATAGGGAGTTGCTTCCCTTAGAATCCTAAAATATCAGGTTATTCCAAGACTTTAATCTCCAATTGGTTCGAATATGGTTATAATTAAACACATATCGTCTGACGAAATGCACAGAATGCATATTTAATACCCATGAGGCGTAATCTGCTTCCAAATGCGTTGGAGAGTTGGGTAAGCTGGGGAAAGTGGAAAAAGACATCTGTTCACCGCTACACATACCTGAGGCACACCTAAGGTGAGATGATGGATTGACCAATCTACGTCCTTGACACTACTAGATACTGTCATATATCAGATATCACTTACCCAAATGAGTAATCGGATAATATGACATACCTAGTAGTAGAACCTTCGGGCCAATTCCGAGTCAACATTCAGTCGTGTTTGAATGTTGAAGAGCGGCAAAGTTGGAGATAATCCACAAAGCCAACCCTGCAGCCCCGATGATCGATTCTTCGCATGGATGTGCACTTACCAAGATAGCAACCCCTATACGTATATCCCTTAGAACCTAATTAAAAACACAACTCAGCTCGCTCGCCCATCAGGCTAACTAGGTAGGTATTATATATCATTGAATAATAACGTCCTATATGTACTTCCGAACGAACAAGACTCAACCATTACGCGCGCTACCGCTATTACAATAAAGATGTACGATTGCCCAAGTGCTTATCGGGACGGCGGGTCTCAACAAAAAACGCCACAAGAGCGAACCCCCCCAAAAAGACCGTGTAATCCCTCTTACCCGCAGAAACTCCAAATGTCCAAAGTGAGAAGAAAAAAAGTGGGGTATCAATTGTTGCGCTCACATCTCTAAGACCTGTTTCCTCTCCTCAGCTCCTTCATCTCGAGCCCGCCGCTGCCGATCGCGAGGTCGTGGAGGTTGTACCTGGCGCGCATGTCCACGAGCACCTGACCCATGGGGTAGAAGCTATCGTGGCTCTCGTGGTTGACCAGGGGCGATCTCCGGAAGGGCAGGATCCAGTCGAGGACGTTGGTGCCCATCACGCTTTGCCAGTTCTTCCACATCCCGAGATCCCACGGGTTCTCCCCCGGCTCCGTCTTGAGGATCGCGAAAGTTCGGTTTGCTAGGTCGTCGCGAGAGGATGGGCTGAAGCGGTTCGGCTGCGGACTCACGCCCCTGCTTTCCACCGACCGGGGACGCGCCGTGTCGTTAGAATGGCCGTTCGTCTCTTCTTCCGGTTTGGGGAGCGGATAAGTTATTATGGAATATCTGTCCGTTGCTTCGGTGCCGCGGGGCACGTGGACAGCTAATTGATGCACCTTGCGCTGAGAGCCGAGTATATCCACGTTTGTCATGTTGAGAAAGATATATCGTACCGATGTTACCGTCATTAGGAAGGTAAATAGTCCAAAGAATGAAGCTAAAACGATGACTGGTATGAAATGAGGGTCCAACTGGGATCCTTCATTGATCTGCTTATGGAGACTCGAGGCCGCGGAACCAAGTACAACAGCACAGTAGCAAGCAGTATAGGTAACAAACTGGACAAAAAATTTGAAAGCTATAACGCTGTCAGCATGCCCCTGATTTTGGGAAAGGGCATATAAGTGGTGGCTCACAGTTCTCTCCTATCATACCGCCGACCCAAGGACAGTAGTGATCCATGCGGAGGACGCATCGGTCGATCTCGCTACTGTGATGGGCGCGGTCTGGTTTCCAATTAGAACATTGTGAACACCATTTGGGTTTACCATCATCCTCGCAAACGAAGACGTCCTTAGTATAGAAATTCTCTAGGCCGGGACTGTCTGGATTGGTGTCGACGCTTCCATTATAGTAGGGTCGGCTCTCAAGATCGTGTCCCTGGTATCCATGCTTTCTGTTCTCCCTTTCCCTCTTTCTTTGTTCTATCGCTTGTGGTCCGAGTGGTACGACTCCGGGATCGAGGAGGACGGTCGTGACAGCTCGTAGGTAGGTGCCTACCATCAGTATGAGAAGTATGAAATAGAGAACTAGGATAACGATGGCTGGCCCGAGCTCGGCTCGCTTGTTGATGAGGTAGCTAGCTGTGTGGCGGATTCGTCAGCGAATTATTAGTAAAAATAACCCGAGAGGCTAGGTTATAACCCACAACAGACCCTGTCGACAACAACGTAGGTGGAATAGCTAACGGCGCCAACCAGAAATACCGGGATTGTTCGACTCGTCCAACGCGTCACAGCTCGAGTGCTTTCAATGATAGGCATCTCTTATTCACATCCTCACAACTTGCCCCTGTGTGCGGATATAGGTGATATAAGTGATGCCGGTGCTGGTGCCGGTGACGGCGACGCTGGTGACGCTGGTGACGCTGGCACCACGAGAAACGAGAAGCTTAAGCGTTCGCCGGTCACCCGACGAGACGCAGATAAGGGGAGCTGTCGTTGCTTGTAGGCTCGAGGTTGCATCAAGAATATGTCTTTATGGGTCTCGAATCCGCGAATCCGTAATGCACTTTACCGACTGGGGGTACAGCTGTATGGTTAATGTAAATAAATGGCCAGGGATGGCGAAATGGTGGATATCGGAATCTTCACTTGCGCGATTCCGGCTATTAATAGAAATGCACTACACTAGGTACCTATGTACCTAGTACTAGACTAGGTACGTACCTCTACCCAATAAGATTAGCTAATCAAATGAACCGCTGGACAACTGAATCTACCTAGTACTAGTAGTATGATGACGACGCCAAGATTTATGTGATCCGTGCCTTCTACATAAGTACGTACCTACACGGCGAGAAGTAATCGTGACCTTTAAAGTCGGAGTAAAAAGAAGCATACCAACTCATGATATCGTATGAAGCTTAACATAAGAGCAACGAGGCACTGGTCATGGTCGAGAAATTGTAGATATTTTTGTTTTCTGAAGTCTCGAAAAATGAGTTAGTCAGATATGGATAAACTTGGCGATGATGAACACTTCGAGTTTCTCAATTTTTGTAAAAATAAGAAAAAAGGGGTATCAATAATCTGTCTAGGAGTACGTGTATGTACGAAGGTTGTGTGTGATCCTAGGTCACCAGTAACCCAGGGCCTCCCTTCCCTCTGTGTAGAATGACCCGAGTCCATCTACACCCCAGCCCAGCCGTTCGTCTATGTTCCGGATCACTTCAATTTCCTTACCCGCGAGCCCGTTGCCGTCTCCTCGTCAATCCTCTCTAGTGGGTATATCATGAACTCAAGTTTGTACCATACCCCTGAACGCCGATTCGTATCCCATATGTTGTTCTTCATATCATACCCAATTTCTAGGGAATCACAACACCACAATCCCAACCACCAAACCAACACCCAAAACGGCAATACCAATCTTTTGCAGCCGCAGCCCTGCCGCCGCGCTTCTCTGCTTAGACTCGATGAAAGTCCTATTCGCCGCTTTCTCCCTAACCAAACTCGTGACCCCCCTTCCGGCCGCTATGGACCTGAGCTCGTTATTGAACGTGGCCAGTATATTCGTGCTCCGACCCGCGGGGCAGAAGATGACCTCCCAGCCGCCCCCGCTCGGTATAATAAACGTCGAGGTCTGGTCGTCGAAGGCGTAGCTGTACGCGTCCGGGCACATAGCCTTCGCGTTGACCGAGTACTTGCTCGGCTCGCACACCCACGGGTCGTCGTACTCTCCCGTGCAGCAATCCTGCGGATCGTTCGAGTATGCGCACGCGCTCTTGCAGGGGTCGAATACCGGCCGCTCCAGGTTGTCGTCCGGGTACGGGTATACCCCGTCTCCGGGCTTCTCCGGCGGGAACGCCTGCAAGTCCCACGGACACCAGTTAGACAGGTCCGTGTTGGACTGGATGTCCTCGTACGGCATGGGATAGGTTGAGTTAGTGTAGGTGAGCCCAGTCTTACTGAAGGCGGCGAGATATCCGGATGTTCCAATGCACGAGGGGTTTACGAGATTTGGGGGGATGTAGGTCGTGTTATCTGCCGGATGGTATACTACCGCCATGGGTAGATTATAACCATCGACGAGCGAAATGTCGTAAAAGGTTTGTGTGCCTGTGCTGCCGCCTGCGAGGTTGAATTCGGCAAGGGTAGCAGGAGTGGCTCCCTACCTTATCATCAGCTACTAACACAACCCTTTGCAGATCTTCTTGTTTAACTTACACCATATTCGCAATCTAATTTACCAAAACAGTCACCTGTTTTGCATGTCGCCGTATCCCCGCTAACAGTACAGTTCGTACGGCCCCAAATTCTGCCTTGCCATGTCGGGCCGACGGTCTGGTGCTTGGATTCTCCGGGTGCAAGTTCGAAGCCGTGAAAGTCAGGAGGATCGCCATGCTGAGTTCTAATACCAGGCCATAGCGTATCTCCACAATTGTTGGTGATGATCAATGGGATAGGTTTGTCGCGCTTGGTAAAAGGACGACTTGTCCCTAGATATTGTCTATTGGGACCCAGGTAGTCGAATTTATACAGCTCGTGGTTGACTGGGTACACGACAGCGCCAGCTTGGGCGACCAGAGACGATAAGATGAGAGCGGCATTCAGTGATGGCGCGGTCCCCAGAATACCACGCCGAGGGTGGTGGTTCCGTGGCCACCAAGGCATGACACCGTGCTTCTGCGCTTGCGCAGAGTCAGTCATCTATTCTGCAAGCTTGTAGTTGCTCCGGAGTGGCGGTATAGTCAGATTGGATAAGTAGCCACAGATAATCCGTTTTGATCGAAGAATAGTAAATAGATAACTCATTATCGAACGACAACCATGTAGTTCCAAGGGCTTAGTCGGAAATCACTGGCCGTAATTTTGTCGTTGTAAATACAAGCTTCGGTCAGTTTTCTGAAGTTGAATTTGGTGAACGAATTCGTCGACGATTCGAGACTTGGCCCCGGTAGAAACCGATTCACAATAGGTTGATTCAACGAAAGGGCCTGGTAATTGGTGACGTACGATGAATAATATCGAGGTAGTAGATCGCTGGGGCCAATCGAGTATTTCCCATGAAGATCTCTCCTTGATATTGGTTACCAACGGACGAGAAGCTGAGGGTAAAGCAGGAACAGGATACGAGAAGAGGAGAAATAGGTGTTGATCGGATAATATATTGTTTATACAAAGGTTGATATATCCTAAAAATGACGTGAAGAGTTGATAGGAAAGGTGAATGACCTTCAAGGAGGTTTGATGATATAGAACGAAGCCATAATGAATTACCGTAGGTGTTACACCTGATCAGCTTAGGGAACCTGGAAGTGACTGGAGGGAGACGGTTCCTTCTACTGAAGGAGGAATGAGTGATGACGCAGTTGCAACTGGCTACCAGCCCTGGAGGTTTTGCCGTAATAGTCAGGGGTAGCTCAGCCCTTGTCCTGCCCGTCCTGCCCGTCCTACCTACCCCAAATTTCAATATATCACCAGGTGGCCCGAGCTCGTACTACATCGCTATCGATGTCATCGCGCATGCGTCTCCTTTCTCTTACGGCCGGGTAAAAAATGACCTATCTTGCTTCGCTGAAAAAGCATCTCCCACTTTTTACCAGAGTTTGAACAAGAGCTACATCTGCAGTGTACATAGACGAGCAGGCACAATGTGGCACATACCTACTAGGTAGGTATTATCAGTATGTATCTACTTAAAGTCTTACGTAGGTACAATGCTCATACCCCACAGAAGCCTGCTAGCAGAGGTAAAGAATTTATATACCAGATCACAGAACGACAGAAGAATCAAACTATCATGACCAATATTTTACTGGATTGTTGAGTTGCCTATCGTGCCTAGTGATAGCAAAAGGCGAGTGGAAATTCCGCTCATGCAAACCTCAACCCATCTGTCAACCTATCAAATGGCATCGATTTCGCTATGATCAACCCTCTTTCGCCAATTCAATTCCATAGAAGGGGAACTCCTCTGAGTGACAACGGTCAATCAGCAGAACATATATATTTCAAAAACTTCTTTCCTTCCTCGCATTACTAGATCGCCGATTAATTCGAGTACGTTGTTGCTCTTTTATAACGAGGTATCATTTGAAGGCTATTAAAAGCATCGAAGTAGACGAAGACGTTAGTTTAAAAGGATCCCAATCATGAATAACATCCACCTCCCTCATCACAACTATTCTACCTGAATCTAGATCTGCAGCGGCCCATAACCTCTCCCTGGCAGACTAACTCGGCACTGAATTCGGAACCATCGAGAGTGAGGTAGATGTCGAAATAGACTCTGTAAAAGGTTCCCTGTGGCGTGTCCATACGCTCAAAGTCTTTCTCGAGGTTCTTACGTGATAGATCGGATGTAAGGGTGACTACTTCCTTTATGCCTAAAAAAATGTGTTAGTCTCAAGCTGATTGTGGGATGATTGGACAACTTACGAGGATCTTTCGTGTACTCCGGGCAGACATCATCGTCACAGGCGTACAGGATATCTTCGTACATGAGAGTAGCACCAGGAGCCACCTGTCGGAAAAATGATACTTTGACCGGCTCGCCAATCTTAACCTTCTGGCCCTTTTGCACGAAAATCTGCCGTGTGAACTTGCATCGGTCCTTACCATCGAGCGAGGGCACACGGTAAGCTTCGGGGTGATAGCCTTCCTTAAAGGGCTGCAAAGTAGCCATAAGGTAGTGACGACGAGCCACACGGTGCGTAATAACACGTTCGGTAATACCAGCAGTGACGGCACCCTTCACAATAGCGGCAACGGAGTCCATGGGTCGCACAACCTTAGACTGGAATTGAGGGGGAACGTGAAGCTTGATCTGCTGGAAAAGGTACTCAGAAGCACCAAAACCACCCACTACTAGGATGTTTTGCAACGTCCGATTCTGGGCTTGGATCGCGATAATCTGGTTTCGCACGAGCTCAAGAATTCGGTTGACGACGGGTTCGAAACACTGCAGGATTTCCTCGTTTGTGAAAGTCATGTAACCTTCTTCAATACCGGCCTCGGGAAATTCGGCCTCGATACCCACGTCCACAGCCCACTTCTGACCGTTATTCCTGAAGTCGGCCTTGATTCGGTTCTCGAAGTCCATGATACACTTGGCATACACACGACCAGCAGTCTTAGATCCGTCCGGTAGCTTCATCTTCCGAATTTTTGTTCGGAGAATATTACTAAAATTCCTGTTGAGGGCCGTAGAACCACACGAGTCACCAGAACCGGCCGTGCATTCCGCGACGGTGAATGGGTTTTCGTCCTCGACTTCATAAGCAATCAAATCGACGGTACCACCACCACAATCGACGATCAGAATAGCGTCGTGCACTTTCAGGTTCAGGAGACCGGTCTTGGCACAGAACAGCGACGCAGCCTCCGGTTCACTGACAAGCGTCAATCTGTTGTCGTTCTCATCCCTGAGGAACCCAGCTTGGATCGCGGCAGCTCTCGTAGCAGCCTTGCCAGCATCATTCCAAATAGCCGGTACGGTCAGGTAGTAACGAATATTTCGCTCCTCTCGGTTGAACACCTCACCCAGTGTCTTCTGCAACGCTGTTCGCATAGCTTGTCGAAGCTTAAATAGATAATCCGCGGCCACGTCGATCTCAGACTTTCCTGGAGGTAGAGGGGGTAGGTTAATAGGGTCGATGTAGGTATTTCCAGACAGCATAAGCTGGAGCTTGAACCATTCCACCTTCTGAACGCCAGGCTTCGGGTATCCCGTCGGTGCTAGGGCATCAGCGATATCCGGACCCCATCCGACGACTTTCTGGTACTGATCGTAATACAATACAGTCGGAATCTATGTGACGTTAGTTTTCCCGGATCATATGATTGCACCACGGCCTCCGAGCACACTACCTTTTGTTTGGTATACGATCCGGCGCCGGGCCATTCTGTGATAATGTCCTCCTTCGCTTCGTTATTAGTTGCAAATGCAAATGCGACACCGGAGAAGGTTGTGCCCTACGTTTCGCATTGTTAGCCAAAAAGCATGAACGAATACAAAAATACGGATTTAAAAAAAATCGTCTAGAGAGGAGAACGTACAAAGTCAATTCCGACAATCAGCTGAGCCTTACTCCGGCTGTTTCCTTCCACTTCGGCGGCCGGTCGGCCGTACGACGCCATCGTATTAGTCGGTTGGGGAGCAGGAGCAGGCGGTGGATAGCCAGCGTATCCAGGAGGACCACCGGGAACACCTGGAGGAGGTTGCGCACCCGGCGGCATGTGCATCTGAGGAGGATAGCCTGATACGGGAGCGCCAGTATTGATAGGAGGAGGGCCACCGGCCATCTGGGATGGAGGAGTGCGGGCAGGGCCTTGAGTTAAAGGACTAGTTCGACCGATGGGCTGTTGAGGTTGAAAATTTGCAGTACTATAACTAGGTGGACGAGGTCCAGCACCGGGATGGTTCATTATCGGGAGGCTCGTCTGGGAAGACGAAGCTGGTATGGAGGGGGCGGAACCGGGAGGGGGGTAAGGTAGATTTTGGTTCGGTGGGAACTGCTGCGGTATTTGAGCTGGAGCTGGAGGGGTCGGGGTCGACGTAGCAGGCCGCGGAATTTCAGGAGGCGAACTAGTAGAGGGGATGCTGGCTGTAGATTTCCGTTTCCCTAGTCCTAGCTTGAAGCGGGAATTCAAATTTAACGAATTCATAAGGAAGTTAGAATTCGGAGAGAAAAAAGAAGAAGAGGAAAAGGAAGAAAGGAAAAAAAAGAGGATCACAAAAGACAGATGGGAAGGACTTTTCCCAAGGTGTGATCTGAATTGAGGTGGGATTCACTAGGTACACTAGGTACGCTTGCTTGCTAGACCGGGATACGATAAGGCAGGCTGGGCTGAGCAAGGGAACTAAAAGTTGCTGTGCTGACTTGAATCCTGAGAAGACGGGAAACAAGGCGGTTAGGTTGGCGTCGGATCGTCTCCCACACGAAGTGTAAGAGCGACGTGAGAAGCGGGAATTGGTTGGGCGCGTTCCTCCAGCTAGCAACTCAGGTGCCGCTAGGTCTTCCAAGCGTTTGGGATAGCCCTGGAATAGCTGGAATAGTCCTAAAGGTGGTAGAAAACAGTCCCTTGTCCCAGTCCGTCCCTTGGCCTAACCTTAGCAGTAACCGAGCGAGGCGTAGGCTGTCGTAGTTCCTAGGTAGTTACAACGGGTTCCTGGGTTTCCTAGGGCTCCCAAGTCTCTCAGGTCCCTTTAATGCGTACCCTAGGTCCTAGGTAAGGTTCCTGGGCGGGTATGTAGGCCAAAAGCCAAAAGAGTATGTGAAGGTGCAGGTGCAGCTGGCGGTAATGCGTGGGTACTTGCGACTGTATTGTACAAGTACAATCCTGTCAAGAATCTAGAAGTCCTACTAGGGTTCACTGGGCTCGCTGGGCTCGCTGCGTTTGGTCGTATGTAGGTTTTCTGCAGTGCTGTAGGACCTAAAGGACTTGGATTAATAAAGAGGGCGGGACGGCTTTGATTTGGGGTCCAGTTTAGTGTAAGAAAATAGAAGGTGGTGGGACAGTACCGTCGAGTAGGATCAATCAGAACTGGTTCCGTCAAACCAGCCTATCACTATTATTCCTTGTCCGCTCTATTCGAGTCCAGTGCCCACTGTGGCTGATGTAGCTGACCGCGCTAGGGACGAGCTGGCAGTGTAATACGCAGTACTAATGGATGAATGGATTGGACGTCGGTATTGGAATGCCCAGTAATTATTGTGTGGTATACCTAGTAACGTATGCCGCCGTATGCTTCCGTATGGAGTATGCACTGGAAAATGCGCGGTCTGTACCAGTGAATCCAGTTGGTCCAGGTCGAAGGGCGAGGTTGGCCGAGGTAGGCCAAGGTAGGAATTCTAGGATAATAAGGCTGAAGGCCCAAGGGAGTCTATTAACATCTGCGAAGATAGAGAGGGTCGAAAAGTCCTAGATTCGAAAGGAGGGGAACCTGTAGGTAAGGTGCCCAAAAGTGGGTAGTAGAGATGAGACGATGCAACGGTGAGACAATGCGACGAGTGGAGCACCTTTCCCTCGTCTTCAATCTCAATCTCGAAAATCGACAAATTGGGTGGCAATGATATTAGACGGTACCTATGTAGATATTGACGGGGTTGTCAGGTATCGGATGGCATTGGCAGATTGGTTGGTATGTATTTTTTTTAATCCGATATTCCCCAGCTTTTAGCAGTAACCTTCTCTTCCTGTCGTCATACTTTTGGTATTCTGTAGAATTTGGAGAGATATATCCGAGCCTATATAATACATCTACGCATGTAGATTAGGTCCTTTGTTTACGGAGATGGACAACGAAGTCAGTGGTGCTGTCTAATCCAATATTAGTTCGTAACTTGTCGGAGGTTTTATGCGAGTAAGCGCCTCAACTTGTTAAGTCGGCCGATAAGTAGTACTTAAACTGGAGGTGTAAGTGATCCTTAGAGAGAAGAGAACCTTGGAACCGAGCTCTCGCTTTGCGCTTTTACAATTGTGGCAATCCTACGCCACGTGAAATATTGAGTCTTGTGTGAGAAATTTCGCGAAAACTTTGCGAGGACTTTGCGAGAATGAGGGAACGAGGGAACGAGGGAACGAGCGGACGACTAAGAAAAATGAAGGGCGAATGTTTTACGCAATGGCCAGATGGTGATAGTGGCATCCATGGATCTATATGGCGAAGAACTAAACCACTAAGACCAGGGTAAAGGGAAAAAAAAGGCTTGGCGTTTCCTGCTTTTCTTGATTGAGTTGTGCAGTGCTGTGCAGTTCTGTGCAGTTGCTGTGCCACTGATTATATTTGCCAGGAGATTTTGCCCTGGTGCGAATTGCTTTTCAGGCAAACGTTGCTTCGAAAGTCGTTGGCGCCGTTTGTATTAATTTAAGTGAATCTTTGTAACTCGTCGGTCAAAGCCGTGAAAACCCTTCCGACTACCAGCTGCTCCTACAGTAATAGTGCTGGAGAATCGCGATAGCAACGTTGTAAGAGCTAGTATATCTAAACTCTAGATTGGGAATAGGTGAATAGGGGTAATAGCTTGAATAGACGAAATTCGGATATGCTTGAGAGTTTTAGGAATCGATCCCGCGAAATCAAGTCCTACTATGCTGTATGTACGAATCGAATACCTTCTATGCGGATTCTTTAGCAGCCCTAGAGGCTAGAGGGGGTTAAAGGTGGTCTTTATTTAAATCCGGGGCGTTGAGCGACAGAGAGGCCGTGCTCTTATTAGTTCATTAAGATATTGAAATCTTTCTTTGTGGTAATTGTTGTAAATCAGAAAAGGCTTTTAAAAAAACAAACGTCGTAGAATGTTAAAATTCGGGCCGTCCAGCGTATTGAAACAATATGTAGTTTGACAGGTTAGTTGGAGATAGCTAGAACACCGAGATCCACGAGCAGACGGGGAAATATTCAAACAATTAAATCTCGCGTAGTCTTCCAGGTATAGCAGGTACCGCGACATTTGACTTACGCCTGCTGCATTCGATGCACATATATAGGACCTAGGACCTAGGTACGTACAGTACCTACTTCGTACCTGCCAGGCTGCTACTGCGTAGGTCACTAGAGTCTACTAGGTAGGGATTACATCAACACTAAATTGAATATTAACGATTGAAGGAAGTAACATTGCTGGACTAGAGAACCAGAACTAACACGAAATACTTTAACTTGCACTTATATCATGTACTTACACAGAAGATATAAAGTATGCAACGCTAAGACTTAAAATACCGTACCTCGTACCTACCGTTAATATTGGTGCCCGATCATGAATTCTGAAATTCCGAATAGCGCTTACCTAGCTCTTAGGCTGTACCTTCCCATACCATACCCACATACATAGTCCACATAGTCCACGTTGTTTGCGCTTGCGCCAACCTTACCCCTCCAACATTCGAAGCTTCCAAGCCCCTCCAAGCCCCGCCATTCCCGACCGCTTCAATTTGCTCCCCGCTCTTTAGAAAATAGGCCTAATTGATGCGAAAAGAGGCTTAGTCAATGCTCAGCCTCACATGATTCAGCCACACTTCTTCTTTCTTCATATTCTTTGACTTTTTTTTCTCGCAAGTTTGACAAAACCCGGTCGAAATGTCGACATTCAATTGTACACACAATCGACATCGTACTATCATATTACCAAAAACTTACCTAGTATGTATTTTATTATTGCTACGACTAATTCACATAAAGCCTCTTACGAAGCTCTCCTACAACTACTGCTGTAACCTCCTAATAGCTGCAGATCGTCGATGTCCCAAATCGACTCAGTGGCACGGCCACTCCGATGGCAATCTTACGGTGCCAGTCTTTCGTTACAAGGGAGACACGTGCTCACCATAGGTTTTGGGGGCATCGGCAGCGCGAAGGATTCATTAGCTGCATACAATACGGTTTCATGATCTCGGCGAATGCTACATAAACATTCTAGAGGCAAGCCGTTCGCTATTTTCTCCATTGCCAGGCTGCCAGACACGGCAATACCTGTTTAAATGTCTTGCTCACGTCAGTTTATTGGATATCGTCAGCTTCAACTCCAGGAACACCGCTCGTCTCTTTCAGGGTGCCTTGCATACTGTTGCACCAACAGCATAACTACCTGGCTAACCCGACTCAAGGATCGATTATTTGTCTACGCGAGACGAGCATTGTCCAATTAAAGACTTGACGACTTTTACCGCGGTCAACATATGGTTGACCTATGTTCCGGGGACAATGGATGTCTAACTTCTAGGGGTTAGCCGCCATCGATATCCGATCGATTGAACTGATCGAATTCGCCGACGGACGCTGAAATTGCCAATGTTTTATTATGTTGGCAACAGCTGTACCATTGTTTAATGGGGGTTCATGCTTACGAGTTCTAGTAGTAAAGCCTTGCGATTCGAGAATGAACAGCTTGGAAAGGATCCGTTCATTTTTCCCGGAGGATTTCACTAAGAGGACTGTTAGGCTACTACATTTCGACCTAGCTAAAGGAACACCTCAAGTGATGCAAGTGACGTATTGATACCGAGCTGCCACTGCATGGGACTGATCCGTACCGAAAAGTAAATGTTGATGGTCTTTAAAAATATGTCCCACCGACTTCTACCGGTCTCGATCAGCGCCCGGCTACTACCTAATTGCCTATCGAAACCGGGACGATAAGGCCATGTAGTATTTTCTAGGATCTAACCTACCATAATCCTCCACAATTGAGCGGTAGGTGTCTTCATATTGAGTGTCTCACCAGCAAAAGTTGAGAGTCATATTATAGAACACATTTGTTACAATATGAAAAACTCTTCCTTGCTCTAAGAGCCTCATATTACAATGGGTTGAGGGAAGTCGTACAACATAATATCCCCCATCGACGATTTAACAAAATACTAAACACATTGGCTACTTTGTAAAATGTGACGTCGTATGTCACGAAAAGGCATATCTCAAGTAACACGACATGATACTCAAAATGAACAAAATGTGGCGTTCGATAGTATATGCGCTACATACAGCCGTAGGACACCCATTCACAAGGTCATTTCCACAGCTAGAAACTATGCTCGGAGGTACCTGAAATATTAAGTCCGAGGGGACAAAGAAATTGAGGCACTTGTTGAAGAACTTCTCTTTGTGTGCGAATCTTTTCCAGGCACATGTCTCGGAGTATTCCTATACATAGGTAATGTTCAGTCAGGGGCCAAGAGCTCTTCGAAATAGGTAACAATATTATATGTTAAAGAGATGCGCTCGCGTCCCCTAGAACCGAAGCTTTCTGGAAGATAAACAAATTCTCTCATTCGTGGGTAGTCCAGCAGCTTTGACAAAGCTATTGTTGCATCGCTTATTCTGGATGCCTCTATATCAAGAGCAAGAACGACTGCTAGAACCGTCACGTCAACGACGTTCAGGTAGGTAAAAGATACTAAAAAAACGCAAAGATTCCAGAATAATAGTACCTACCTACCTAGATATCACAGCCAAGTGAGTCTAAACATACCCCATCACAGTAACCGCTACACGCAAACACAAAA
The DNA here is from genome assembly GCA_022497145.1 of Rostrohypoxylon terebratum. Classification (NCBI taxonomy): domain Eukaryota; kingdom Fungi; phylum Ascomycota; class Sordariomycetes; order Xylariales; family Hypoxylaceae; genus Rostrohypoxylon; species Rostrohypoxylon terebratum. The sequence goes on along the minus strand of MU385887.1, from coordinate 266,376 downwards.
ACACCGTCACGATGGATGCCTTTTTAAAGTGGTGTCAAGTTAATACCAAAATTCCCCGGGACAAGTTGGACTGGGATGCTATACTCCTAGGCATCGACTGGACCGTCCACGACTTTCGCAAAGTCCTCAACCTCGAGGTAGAGGCGGAGCTGCCGTGGGAGAAGCTGCAATACGAAACGCTCGTGTACCTAAGGGATCGCCATAACGAGTGGGACGCGAAGCACGAAATATTGCCCAAGAGCATAGACGACTTGGAGTTCCATTGGAGCCGGGCGGAGCTTGAGGTAGACTGGCGAGACGACATCGAGCTAAGCGCGCCGAGCACGTTCACCAACGAACAGGACCTGCGCGACTACGTCGGGCAGCGCTACACCAATGACGACGTGGTCTGGCAGGACCAAGCGCCGGCGGACGAAGACTGGGAGCGCACGCCGGAGGACGTGGAGGAGCCGTTCGCCACCGTCGGCTTCGAGCTCGAGCTGCCGATCGCCGTGTACCGGCGGACGCGCAAGGAGACCATCGACCCGCACCCGGACGAGACGCGCTGGCTGGCGGACCTCAGCGACAAGATGGGGGAGCCGGACCGCGAGGTCGTGCGGAAGGCGGTGGTAGACCAGCTCTGCGCGGTGCTCAACGAGCAGACGGACAGCGTGTTCGTGCCGTGGGACCAATCAAAAGCGACGTGGGAAGCATACCCCGAAGACGACCTGGAGCAGCAACCGACGCAGCCGACGCAGACGGTGCAGACGGAACCCCACGCCCTCAAGCTGCCGCACATGAAGAAGCGGTACGAGACGTTCTCCGTGTACGCGATGCGGGACGCGCACCTCGACCTCTCCATCATCGGACGCGACCGCAGCACCGACTACACCGACGAGCCGCAGGGCGACTACGACCCGTACCACTGGGAAGTGATCAAGATCTCGTCGCCGGTGTTCCGGCTCACCGAAGAACACGTCTCCATCGCGCTCGACAACGTGTGCCGGGTCGTCCGCAACAACTTCTGCGTGCACCGCGACATCCCCTCGTTCGCCGTCTCCACGCAGCTCGACATCTCGGTCTCGACGGGGCTCGACCTGCTCGACCTGAAGAAGTTCGTATCCCTGTACACGATTATGAGACAGAAGGGCTTGTACCGCCTGCACCGCGAGCACCGCAGCAAGGGCGCCTACGAGCACGTGTGCGGCGAGCTGAAGCGCACGTCGCGGCTGTGGGGCCTAGCGTGCATGGAGCGCCGCGCCGTCGAGAACGCCCCCGACGCGACGTACAACACGATGCCGCGGCCGCCCGACGACGAGCGCGTGCAGTGGATGGCGCAGCTGGAAGAGCACATGCCGACGGACCTGATCCCGGCGCTGCACGGCCAGGGCACGCTCGCCGACCGCATATACTGGGCCGCGCTGTGGAGCTTCGCCAACGTCACGCGTCTGGCGCGCGCCATGGGCACGGGGCTCATGTCCCGCAAGTCCGAGGTCATGGTCAAAGTCGCCGGCGACGGCGCGCGCTCCAACTGGGTGCCGCGCGAGTACTCCGGCCCCAACGGCATGGAGCGCCTCTACTGGCACGTTACCGACACGCACCGCGGCGTCCTCGAGTTCCGCTCCTGCGGCGGCTCCCTCGACCCCGACCACATCATAGCCTGGATGTACATCTGCTACGCCATCGTCTGGCAGTCCAAGTTCACCGACCCCGCGCAGTTCAAGGATGTCGTCACTGCCGTGCTGAAGGGCAACGAGCCCATGATACAGGCTGTCGGGGCCGTGGATACGGAAAATTATTACGAGGGTAAGGTGAACAAGCCGAGTGGCTTCTTCGAGCCCCCTGGGTCGAAGGTTAGTTGGGCCGACCCTTTCTACCCGCCCATGAAGGAGGATGAGTAGAGGTTGGGGAGAGGTAGGGTTTGATCGTAGCCGATGCTGTTGTGTTATGTTTCCCATTCATTATTTGCCCAGATACCTAGAGAATTAAGATAAATGTTTAGTCGGATACACCGACATGCAATAATAAATTGATTACCTACGACAAGCGTTAAAATTTCCCTTGTAATGAGATGAATTCCTATGCGTGCTTAAATGCTACCTAAGTATGCTCTATGTCCGTCATTTCATTTACCTCTTCTTGCCACGATTTGCATTGCCCCCCTTACTCCCCCCCTTCCCCTTCGCATCTCCGCCACCACCACCGCCGCCCGCTCCGCTCATCATAACCCTCAACTTGCCAATAGGAACGACGTTGAAGATCTCCTCCGGCTTGATCGCCTTGAAGAGCTCCACCTCGCGCGGCCACATCTTCTCCTTATCTTCGCTTTTCTCGTCCACGACCCCCTTCTTCGTCGAGGCCGCCTTCCACGCCTCTAGGATTTCCTTGACGGCTTTGCCTTTCTTCTGCGCACCGGGCTGCATCTTGACCTTGTACTTGCAGCGGCCGAGGGCGCTGTACGGCGCGCATACGGCGATGACTTCGAGGATCTCATCGCCGGGAAGCGGGGTTCCGACGAGGGCATCGAGGGGGGATAGGTTAGCTGCTTCCTCGGCATTAAGCGTCTCGATGCCCTCCTCGGGCATCATCTTGCGAACTTCTTCGTGCTCGGCCGTTTCGCGTTGCTGACGTTCGTGCTGTGCTCGACGGCGTTCAAGTGTGGCTATACGTTGTGCTTCGCGTTCAGCTTTTGCTTTCGCCTCGGCTTCGGCTTTTTGCTTTCCCGCTGTAGCGCCTATGAGCGCTTCGATCGCTGCACGGTCTTCCTCGTCTTGGTCCTTGTATTTGGCGGCGATTTTCTTGGCTTTGCCTTTCTGGCCTCGCTTAGGTTGCTGTCCTTTCTTTTGAGGCTGCGGTGTGGATTTCCCTGAGGAAGCAAGTTCTGTGGTATTTGTTCTCGTAGGAAGTGCTGAAGCAGCATCTGTAGTTGTGTCCGCATCTTCTTCCGCTTGCGCGGAATCGGCAGCGCTACCTATAGGAGGCTCCTCGGATATGTCCAAATTTCTGACTCTTTGATTAAGAGGATTTCCTTCCTGTAAACCTAAGGATTCAATTTCATCGCCGTCATTCTTTGATGGCTGTAGCGGATTCTCTTTGAATTGAGCATCTTCTGTATCTATAGCGCTGTCACCCGAGTCGCTCTCTGTGTCAACGTCTCTCGTAGCATCAACGTCTGTCACAGCATCCAAGCCCCCGGTAGGTTCAATTTCTCTCACGGCATCCGTATTAGCCTTGCCAGCAACAGCCGTTGAGGCCTGGCTACTCGACCCGACGTCTGGAAGGTCATAAAGGCGGTGCTTAACATGTTTAGCCTTACTTTCTTCGCTAATCCTAAACATCAACGCAAGACCCAGTATCAATTGCGCAGGGGGTAAGAAATTCTTCTTCCCTTTAATCATAAAGCTACCAGTACCTAAAAATTCTCCAGATGGCGCCGATTTTGAAACTTGATCCGCGTTCACCCACCATGCGCCCATGCCGGCTTTGGAATCCCACGCAGATGAAGCGCAAACAGCTAAAGAACCCGCCTGCGATAGGGTAGATGGTGGTATAGGGGCATCGGGCGTGCTTGGGCTATTTTTGATTATTACGCTCGGCGCGCCATGTAGATCGGCGTGCACGTAGACGTCACCCTTCTTTAAATATCGTCTGTAGAGCATCTCGTTTTGTTGAGCATCCTTGCCACCTAGGACAAGATAGCCATCGGACGAGATGAACCATGTAAATTTCTCGAACCATAGCTGCTTTCGAATTGGTTGTAAGACTGGTTTCTCTTGCTTGAGGCCCTTCTTTAGCTCGGCGTTGATTTTCTGCTCCGCGCTTTTCAAGGCAAACTCAGATTGTAACAGTGTTTTCTGTTCTTTGACAGCTGCTACCTTTCTCTCGCCGTAGTACTCCCTTGCATTCGCATAGGGGGAAAGATCGAGCTTGATGTCAACTGCCAGGCGATTGTCACTAATCTTCTGCATCGACGCCTCGGTGCCCCCATATCCACTATCGTCAGAGTTTACAGAGTCTGTGTCGGATGCGTCGTCTTCACTCTCTTCCTCCTCCTCGGGTTCCCCGAGAAGTACAGTGATGGTATTCTCGATTAGCTTGAGGGGAGACGCGATTATAGCAGCAACGGGGTTCTTTCGATGGCGTTCTCGGTCGATGAGCTTGCCGATGTCTTCCCAATCCATCCCTTGTTGTATCAGACCATTCACTGCATCTATGGCTTCCTGCACTCTCTCGGCATTCGCTTCGATCGCATTAGCTTTTCGGATATTGATTTGCTGAACACCTTGGAGGCCTTCGATCCTCTTTGCGTGTTCTGCTTTGGTAGCGTCCAGCTTGCGCTTAGCGGCGGCCTCTTTCTCAGTCAAGTTCGAAATCAATTTCTGCCCTTCGATGGAAGAGAAGAACTTGTCTACCGTCTTATTAAAGTTGTCGAAAGTAAGCACGATGCAATATGGGTCTTCTTCGAACTGCCGAGGCAAAAATGGATGGAAATCCTCGTAGACCACGTCCTTCCGCTCTTGTTCTCCATCCGTGTCGCCAAGTTGCGCACTCTCGAATCCTGGCCTCTTCTTAGCTAAGACGTATCCCTTGCAATTATCCGGTGTTGTGACCTCCTGGACAATCTTGCGAGCTTCCTCGAGCGATTGTAGGAGGTGGTCCAGGAGTTGTTCGTTTTCTAAAACCGTAGTGGGAAGGACGGCCGAATCGAAGCCAGTGATCCTGAAGGCATGGTCAACTAGTATGGGAGGTAGTTCCGTGATGGTTGTGGCAAGGGCCTTTCGTAGTTCATCGCCTGGCTTCTTCTTGATCTTCTTGCCCTTTGCCGCTGATTCGGCAGCCCTCTGAATGATTGTCTGGAGCGCATCTCGTACACGTTCCTTGGTCAAGGCGGGGACGCCGCGGTAATTCTGTCTATTTTCTAGAGAGTAAGTAAGGCCAGGGCGTTGTTGTTCCTGACCTTCTCCTTCGGAAACTTGACGTAGGAGGGTCAGAATCTTGAGTTCGTTATCAGCCAAGATGACATTGCCGCCGGCAAAGAACTCGAGGTACAGCCTATACTGGCCATCGCTGAACTGGAACTCTATTATACGATCGGTGCCTATTTGTGAGATAGCTGTAACACGTCGGGTCCTTAAGGCTTTTCGCAGCTTCTGTACGAAGACGGATGGAGCGGGCGCAGCTGTTCGTGCAAAGTCGGTTAGATGACATCGGAAACCGGATTCTATGATGAGCTGCTTCTTGATTTCGGGTTTGGCGAACTTGAAGAGGATGATTCGGGAGGAAAGGTCATAGATGTTGGAAACTCGGAGGGAGACGAGACCGGTGGACAGCTCGTGAGCGATGACCTGATATACGATAGCCGACGTTAATAATATATCATATACTAATGATGGCTAATTAGAATAGCTAATGATGTGACGACTTACCTTGACATCCAATGAAGAAAACCTTTGCTTCATTTTCTACTATCCATAACTCCACAACTAACACCTCCTTCGAACATGAGATAGTTGTCAAGTGTTGAGTTTAGTTGAATGGTGAGTATAATTTTATGATGGCAGATTGTAGGTATCGGTCTGGATGGGAATGGGAATGGGAATGACGGAGATCATGGATGAAATCGCGGGGCAAGTCGCAAAACCGCAAGTCGCAACATCGGAGCGATTACGTGATTTATTTTACGTTTAGCTGCCGTTTAAGCCGTTTCATATCAGAATATACTCAATCTTGCAGGGATGGTGCGATACAGGGATAAAGATGGGAAACGTTTTTATGGTTTATGATTACGGAAGCTAACGGATCTGGAGGAGCCAAAAACGGTATCTAAATTCCAGTTTACGTCATTTCTTCCATGAGGTTCAAGGCTTCTTTCCAAGAGATGTCGGGTACAACTTTAACTCTGAACTTTAACTTTGAACTTTACTCATTTCTATCCACATCGAGAATCAACTTCGACTTTTAAGAACATACCATCACTAACATCAGTAAGTATAGAACACTTCTGAGATTGTTCAGCTACTGAATAGATATCGAATATGATGGTTTAGTTTGACGAAATATTTACATGTCAAACTCAGTCCCCGTTATGTACAGAGAAAGTAGGACTAGGTAGGTAGGTTGGTAATCAGCTACATTATTCTTCCTCTTCAAACAGCTCGATTCCATCCACCACAACCTCGAAATCTATCACAAGATAGTTAGCATCCAAGGCGTGCTTGTGCTCAAAGTACAACAATGGATAACTTACCGTCGCTTCCTGTCGCTCCAAAGGTGATCGTGTTCACATCTCCGCGCTTCAATAAGAGTTCAACCGGAGTCGATGAGTGGTAGCCGGCGCGAGAGTTCAAGCTCGAGACGTTAACCGCCGGCTCGTCGTTGACGTAAATGTGTGCCTCTCCGGCTACGGCGGTAATTCGTCAGCTTCAACATCCTTCTCGCAATATCAGGGGGCCATGACATACCTTCCGGATTGTTGACTCGGTAGTGGAAAGAGAGCCATTGGCGCGCGCCAGTGCCGGTGACATTGCGGAAGGTCACTTGGCTTGAGTCACCAACTGTCGGATGGATTAGTATGGCTTCGATAGATTATGCTCAAAAGGCAGAGCACGGTAACTTACCGCCATGTACAGCGCGCTTCGTCAGGCACTCGTTGCAATCTCTCACCACTTTTCCTTGTCAGCCCCTGAGTCCAAGTATTGTCACTTTTAAGGGGTTGTTCTACCTGTTCTGCCGGACAAAACAGCGTGTTCGGCCTCGTATCGCTTCGCCGTGCTTGGGTACGATACTACACCAGTGTTGACGTCGACTTTCCACATCGAATGGTAATCGATTGTGACCGTGTGGGCGCTATACACCTGCTGTTAACCAACCCAGGCTAAAAAAAAAACCGAATACAATATGCTCGGACGACTTACCTAGAATCGATTTTCAAGGGCGCCCATACGTAGTTGGAGCTTGCGCCACCTGTCGAATCCCAAGCATCGCCCATGTAAATGTAGGTAGTTGCTTGAGAGCCCGCGACTGTCAATTCGAACGTGTTCTGAGAACCATAAGTATTCTCCGCCTCAGGGGCGATGTCTGATCCGCCAGTCCAAGGACCGTTGATCGAGGTCGACCAGAAGACCTTGTTCGGGTTGGCGCGCCAGCCAGTCTTTCCCGATACAATGAGGAAGTAGACTCCATTGGCCTTCACTATGCCCGGTGCTTCGTACGCACCCGCGGCTACAAGATCGGTTTAGTATTTTCGTCAAGTATACGAGGTCTGCGTGAAGAACATACCGAGACTCGAAACCATGTCTCCGAGTGCGCCATCCGCGTTGATGCGATTAATCTGAACGATGTTGTGGTCGGCGCTCGTAAGGAGATACCAGGTTTCTGACACCTTTCACGTCAGTAAACGCAACTCTTGATGTTCTTTGGGGTGTACTCACCGGTGCTATCATCATAGAACATCCCGGTGTCGGAGTAGGAGTAGTCGTTCGGCGGGATGTAGACTTTGGCTGCTTGACTGTAACCGCCTATGAACGTCGCTGACTTGAGGGAGAGAACATAGCGATCTTGTTGTCCGAACAACTATACACGACCAATTCATCAATAAGTTTACCGAAAAGACTAACACAATTATTGTCAGGAAGATCATACCCAGAAAGAACCGTTCGGCTTCGCTATCTTAGGTCGCCACATGCCAGTAACAGAGCTGGCTTGCTTCCCAAGGTTCTTCCAGTTGAGGAGGTCGGTAGACGAGTACATTTGCGGTGTTTCATCTTCACATTATTGTCAGCTTCAGCTACTAGATTACATAAAGGATCTCTGGTTATTTACTGCTAGCTGCCTGGCCGACCCAATAGAAGGTATCGCCGCGCTTCACGATACCACCGCCATGGGCGTCGATTTTGTTGCCATCGGTATCAGTCCACACAGCTCCCGGGGCGATCCACGAGGCACCTAGGACGCTGGACGCCGCCCATAGAAGTGAGTACGGCTTCATGTTTGCGATGAGATAGCTTTGTCTTGTCTAATCGAGCAGCAACCCAGCCAAAGCCTACTACTAACCAGCTACGCCGATCACTCGCTCCCCTATCTCACATTATATACAGAAACCCCTATACTATATATCTCGGCATAATGCATGGCGAGTACGGCCGGATAATTGTGTCATTTCCCTAATTTTCCCATCCGTGAATGCCACCGTTGCGGATGGATGGTTAGTTTTGGGGGCGTCCGTCCGTATTCCCTTTCAAGAAAGTCGAGACATCACGAAAGTGCGGGGGACGCGATGTAACGAGATCGTTGGGTTTGCCGCCCGGAATCTGGTTTACTACTATGTATTTGTCTTAAGACTATCCCTCATGCAACATGAGTAGAGTAGCTTGATCCCTCCGGTCAGGTGGCTCTAGATGAAATTTATATTATACCAGACGCAGGAACCGGGTTGAGTTGACGCGAGGTTGCTCTACTTGTGAACTATATTAACTGCGCCAATAATAGCTCATTGCTTAAGACGACGAGCAGTGTTCAAGCTTGTCACTAGCAATGGCGAGATTGGTGAGATGATTGCATCAGGAATCTCAGGCTTCTTTATATGCATCTAGAGTCATATATAACTCGGCAAATTGACATTGAAGTTATTCCGAACAGGATTTTGACATTGTTCTTGCGTTTCCTTACTAAGCTATTTTAAATACCTCTCTGCGTAGGAATAGCCCGCATCATTGAGTTAGGATCAAGTTCATGAGCAGCAAGTACATAGATAGATCGACAGCAACCAGCTACATCAAAAGAAATACAGGTATTTCACAAGTAGCTTCACATCGAACCCTGATGAGGAGTAATGTAAACCTGCGAGCCTTACGATGTCTACGATGAACATTTCACATCCAAGATGAAGCCTACCTACTTCCTACTACCTACTATTACTTCCATATTACCCACAACCCATAACCAAGTGCATGCCGTAGTGGGGAAACTTGCAGCGTCACGCATGACGCCGGAGCGCACGCTAAGGGAAATACGAGGCTTTCGAGTGGGCATCTTCCCACCCATCCGTCCACTCGCCCGCCTCATCCCCTCAACGCGCCCCCATGGAATAACGCACCGGTATCGACGGACTGCGTCTCTAATTATATATATAACACGATTGTACGTATTATAGTAGTTCCTCTTTTGCTAGCTTGCGTTTTAGTATGGAGCACCCCGTAGGGCGGCGAACGGTGCCGGAAGCAGGTTCCAGAATTTTGGTTTTTGATTTTCGCCTCCCTCCACGTAGGTTAGGTTAGGTTAGGTGGGTGGTGGAGGTTTGGTACGGGATGGGGCGCCGTAGGTGGCTGGATGGATGGATGGATGGATGGATGGATGGAGGCAGAAGGCAGAAGGATGCTTTTGCAGGCGGAAGAGGAGGTGGAAATGCAGCTCCACGGCCCGGCCCTTACGTTCCGTTTCCATCTGGCAGAAAGAAGCAAAGAGAGAGAATCGCCTGAGTTGTTTTGTGTAGGTAGGTAGTTCGGACCCGCCGGCATTGGCATTTTTTGTAGGTAGGTATGCGGACGCGCGCGCACTGTATAGGTACGATGCGGTGGTCGACGGGGCGATTGATTGATTGATTGATTGATTGATTGATCGACTGATTGATTGCTGCCATCTCATCGCACACGCGCGCGGGGGCACGGACGGCTTATCGACCTCGAAACCGGGGCCGCCAGCGCATTTGCTGCTCGTGATGGAAGTGGAGGTGGAGGTGGCGAACGACGACGACGAGATCGTGGACAGCTCACCTATCCACCTGCGCCTGAATAGGTACCTAACGTAGGTGTATGGCTAATATACTATGGTCGTGGTGGATTTGATCATGGAGACGCAGATTGCGGTAAAGCGAACCGAGACAACGAAGGCGCTACCACCACCGCCGCCATCGCCCGGACTAGACGTCGTACGTCGTCCCCAGTTGCCACGATCTACGATGGCGGCATCGCGACCGAGTTGCGCGACTTTGCGGTGACCGTGCCCGCTTCCGAGAAAATCCGTATATGTTCGACGTGTCTGCGTGTCTACCGCGATTGGGAATTGGCACGAGCTTTGATGGAGCAACCGGATATCGTCACGGATGAGGCGCGAAAGCGTTTCTCGCGCCTATTACGTGGATCATCGCACGGGCTCGTTGCTAGACCGCACATTCGTCAATGTTGATCAAGGCGAGGTGTGTAATGAACGTTTTCGTCGTTCCAATTATTCGACCTTGAGGCGATACCCGTAGAAATTACATTCGGCTACTTGTCTTTCGGGTGATGCGTAGACAGGAGCGCCGTAACCCAGGCTGACAATTCGCATCATAATTATTTTCAAACAACACGTAACTGTGTCAAATATGCATACGAATTAATTGATCAAAATTGGAATTGACTGCTGTAGAAAGTCGAATGAGGCACAAAGTCCTAGTAGCCATGTCTGTTGAGGTCGGCGCATCAAGTGTGTTCAATTGGTGATAGTGATAGTAGGGGGATTATGCTCGCTACTAATCGAGCTCATTGATTGACATTGATCAATATCTTACACTCGAAGGGTATATTCACATTTCAAACACCAGCATCTCTCGCCTTCAACTGTCCAAAATGCGTTCCATTCGTGTCTATGCCCACCTAGGAAGAAAGTACATCATGAATAAGCGCATTATAGGTCACGTAAAATTATTGTGGCCATCTAGATCTTCTACGCCAAGATCGCCGCCAATAGTCGGACATTGTCAAGCTTCTAGCTCCTCTAGTGAGCAGCTGAACATGCCGCCTATCCTAGGTTGTAACAAATCGAAATTATTCGGCATCACTCGGTAATGAAACTATGGCGCGGTGAGGTACCTAGGACCTAGGTTAGTTGCTTAGTGGTTGATCTTCAGTTCAGTTCGAATTGAATTCTCTCGTCACTGTTGTCACTCCAGGAGTAGACTGAATTCGTAAGATCGAAAGCACTGGGTTTCTTCCAAGCTCTGCAGTCGCTTTCCAGTGTTTCAGGGCATCGGAATATAGCTGGATTTGTCAAAACTTGGTCGGAAATCGTTAGGCGCTAACTGATCCGTGTCGACGCGAAACAGCTCTTCCAGCTCAGCACATGTGACGAAAGCTCAGCTCTACTCTCAAACGACCGTTGGCAAGCCAACTTTTTTTTTTCCCTCCTCTTTCTTCTTTCTCAAATTGCGAGGCGCGAACACCTCGTAAAAACCCCTGCTCTTCACGTTTCTCCGCTTTAATCTATAGGGTAAAAGATCGTAGCGCGCCATCGTCTATCCGGTTGTCATGACAACGAAATTGGAGTCCTTGGGCGATCAGGGGTAAACTGGTATCAGCGGCATCAGCAATTGTTGACGGAGCTTTTCTGTTAGCACCTGGCATTCGAAACGTGTTGGATGGAGAGAGTGCCGAGGCGGTTTGCTAGATGATCGGAAAGTAAAAATCGATCAATTTGCAACGGACGGACGGCCAGGAGGTTTTCTAAGAATTTATCGAGATGATCAGTCGCACGAGATTGGGTGAAAGTACATCATCTTAGACGAACAGGGATCAGGATCTGTAGCCCAGTGGGAACTTGTTTCTGGAGCTGCACGGTCCTGCACCACCCGCCCTGCACGACCTGCACGCCGAGAAAAAAAGCAGAGCTCTATTTGCTCAGCTCAGCTCGTCTCTCTGCATTGGGCCGTGCATAAGTTAAGCTGGGTTTGTGCACCATAATCAGCAGCACAACCCAATGAGCGAAATCCACGATGCTACGCGTAATGGAAGATGCCTTGCTGAAGCTGCAAGTGTCAGCAAATGGTGGCTAGAAATCATATCATTTCCAAGCTTTGATTCGTCGTGTATGCGAGTCTCGATTTGAGGTTTCGAGTGGTTGGTTTGTAGCTAATAGCTATCCAGCCATCGAGAAATCGTAGATGAATTGCATGAATTTTGCATCTGCAAGCCCGCGCCCAGACTGCCGTTCTGCCAACTTGCTTCGGGAGAAATACTGCGGCCTGCCAGCCTCTTCGATTTTCTTCCCAATTGTTCCAAAGCGGTAGGCTGGTGGGATGGCAGGATGGTAAGCTGGTAAGCTGGTATCACCGCATAATGCGTTCCGATTGAGACAGATCAGCCTTTTCTCAGGCAACGGGAACGGTAGATGCAATTGTGTGTCTTACTTCCGTTACTTTCGACGGAGAACGGTCAATTGGTGCCATTAGGCAAACAAATCACCGTTTGAGCTTCATACATGTCAGCTTCTATCAGTTCCACGGCTGTCGACTCTGCTAGTTGTAGCTGAACGGCTACGCATTGGTGAATTGTTAGTTGTCAATGACCGAAATATAGTAGCCGAAATAATATAGTATCTATGCCTCTCCATAGTTATTAACGCATCTATCGATTTCAGAAACAAACCGAACAAATTGAAAGGTGACAACCCCGGGTTGAGTGACTTAACTGGCGTCTCTTATTTCGATACCAATAAAGGAGGTTGGACCAGTAGGTGGATCTGGTTCGATCTTGATCGTCAAAGCTTCAGGAAAGACCAGCAGCAAAGACCCAGGAGGGCCCAGTTGGACCCAGAAGACCCAGAAGATGACCCATAAGATTCGCCATCAGGTCCCCCATCGAGCGATTCGAGCCCCAGAAGTTCCATGTCGGCTGGATTATTGGATCATTTGAATGGACTTCCCCGGCCAACGAGGTAGCCAACGAGGAAGACGAAACAAGAAAACAACAAGGGATGATAAGTATCAATTCAATCAATTGGTCAGAATTTGTGGTAGAATATGATCCAAGTGGAGTTTTTAGGGGGGTGTTAATTTTGGTTGTAGCTTGGACGACTTGGGATGTAGCTTGGGAAATGGAGAAGTGTCCAAAAGTAGACCGAAAGATGACCTTGAATTGTTCCTGGAAGGCTTGAACAGCGTCCGTGTATCGCTAGCCAAGGGTATTCAAGGGTTATTGAGAACAAGTGTCAGAGAACTCAGAGTAGTGTCGGTTGTAACTCACGGCCCCCCCAGCAGGTAGGTACCTCAAGCAAAAAAAAAAAAAAACAACCTTGAACCTTCTTCTGGACTCGTAATTTCTGGATGGATTAGGTACCCACTTACTAGCCTATTATAGAGTCAGATAAACACACCATATCCTTGTAGACCCACTGATGTAAACAAGCCCCAACCACTCAACCCCTGTATCACCTCGAGGAAGCAGCGGGCTACCTTGGGAAAACAAGCAGGACACTACCATGACACGCCCTGCCACGCCATTTTTCACTCCCTCGGCAGGAGCAGCACGCAGCAGATGCAACAAGATGCAAGCAGTGAGGGCCGGTACGATCAGTAACTCAGTACCTCACGGTACAGCAGTACAATACTTCAATGCACCGCCCATCTCTCTCCCTGCAGCTCCTCCTATTTCTTTCCTTCCAATAATCTGTTCTGACACTTCACCTCCTTTCCTCCTATTTGATCTAAACCATCAAACCCAACATCTCCTTCACACCCAACTCCAACTCAACACCCTCATTTCCCCGCTCTTCAAGCCTGAACCTGAACGAGAGAATCGAGTCAAGAAGCCAGCATTTCCCGCTTGCTTCTCCTCCCTTCTTTTCTTTCAGATTTGTAGAAAGAAGAGCAAGAGGAATCTTCTTGTCTTCCTTTCGCCCTTAGTCGAAAGGTTGTCGAGGAGAGGACTCTCGCGCCGCAAAGGTCGCCAACCTGGACTTTGAAGCCCGCGTACCCGTCCCCTTCAGCATCTTCCCTCGTACATACAAGGAAGCTGAGGTAGAGACAACTACTCAAATCCACGAAGAGGTTCAGATCGATCTCCCCGCCAAACCTGAGAAAGCCGGACGGGAAGGTCAATACTCTTCTATCTCTGCTTCTGCTCAGTTACCTCCGCGTCGAGAGCAACGATTTAGCGAAGAAGAGGTCCGCATCACACGTGAAGAAGAACGTTACCGCCGTCCCGGTGCCCGTCGTGAGCATTTTGAGGAGCACAGGTTAGTCTTCACCGATTTTCTTACTGTCAACCTCCTGTCAATCTCATTTCCAAAATTCCCAAAATACCCGAAAACATGCCCACATATCCCACAATTGGAGAAAGGACAACAAACAAAACGGGTCCAATAGCAATTGAGTTGTAATGGCGGTGATGGAGGGTCGTAAACCGCCCCAAACCCACTGGTTAATCGGATCGTAACGTAATGTCACTTTCCGCCCTGGCCAAAGCTTCGAGGGCTCCAGAGCTCCATTTTACAATTAAATTGGCCAATATGGAGAATGGGTCTCGCTTCTTTTTTTTTTTCACAACCAGCCCCTGGCTAAGCTAGCGCTTGGACCCATACGAGGTTTACGTTGACCAAGTAACGATCTTGTAAAAATATCTTCAACTTCAGCTCAACTAACATCAATCCTTTCTTTCATTAGACCTCACCACTCCTTCTCGGATCACTTCAAGCCTCGTCCTCAGTCTTCCTTCTCGGTTACTGAAACGTCTATTGACATCGACCGTCGCCACAAGCCTTCTCTAAGCTCTATTGACCGTATCGAACGCGAATACCGCGCTCGTGCCCAGCCTCAGTACTTCAAAGAAGAACACAAGGAAATCGGTGTCATCGGTACTACCGTTGACGTCCCTAAGACCCCTACCTCTCACTTCTCCGAGCAGATCCAGGTGACTGGTTCTACTATCGACCCGCCTAAGCCCGTCTCCAGCTCCAGCTTCAAGGAAGAAGTTCGCGTCTCCGAGTCCACTATCGACCCACCTAGGCCAACCTCATCCTACAAAAAGGACGCCAAGATTGTTGAGGAAACCAGTGAGTATCCTCGACACCGCCACACCCCTGCTAGCCAAAAGTCTAGAATGGGATATTACGACGAAGCCGGTATGCTTTTAACATAGGCTGTCTGTCACATTCATCCATATCAGTGCTAATCCAAAATCTTAGGCAACTACCACTCGTTCCGACACAGTCTTCACAAGATGGCCGACCGAGTTTTCCACCCTGAGGGCGACCGCGTCGAGATCGTCCGCGAGTCTCGCAGCTCCGGCGCCAAGGGCAACGGTGTTCCTTCAGTCCCTAACACCGTCACCATCCCCTGCCACCATGTCCGCATGGGTGACATCCTGATGCTCCAGGGCCGCCCCTGCCAGGTCATCCGCATCTCCACCTCCTCTGCCACTGGCCAACACCGCTACCTCGGTGTTGACCTTTTCACCAAGCAGCTTCATGAGGAGTCCTCTTTCATCTCCAACCCTGCCCCCAGCGTTGTTGTCCAGACCATGCTCGGCCCTGTCTTCAAGCAGTACCGTGTCCTCGACATCCAGGACGGCAGCATTGTCGCCATGACTGAGACCGGCGATGTCAAGACTGGCCTCCCCGTCATTGACCAGTCCAACCTCTGGTCTCGCCTCAACCAGGCCTTCAACGCTGGCCACGGCAGTGTTCGCGTGCTCGTCCTCAACGATGGCGGCCGTGAGCTCGTCGTTGACATGAAGGTGATCCACGCCTCTAACCTATAAGTGTGCGATATCCGCTGTAGGTTTATGGGATCAACTGTTGTGTCAATTAGTGTCATCATAGCTGGGAACGATTTCTTTTACACAAGGTTAATGATGGAGTC
Source organism: Rostrohypoxylon terebratum (assembly GCA_022497145.1). Taxonomy (NCBI): domain Eukaryota; kingdom Fungi; phylum Ascomycota; class Sordariomycetes; order Xylariales; family Hypoxylaceae; genus Rostrohypoxylon; species Rostrohypoxylon terebratum. The sequence goes on along the minus strand of MU385887.1, from coordinate 250,787 downwards.
GCGGTTGATCTCTTAAAGATTGCTTCATACATCTTCCGCGCGTAATTATTATATGGATTGGAAAAATGGACGTTACGGATTTTGGCATATGACAGTTGACGCAAGCTCTGTATATGGATGGTAATTAATGTCAAGGCCTTAACGTACAACTCTCTTATGCTCTCCTTGTGCAAATGTGCATATGTATGTCTAGTTGTGTCAGTGCTGAGTGCCTTAACTATAGTAACGATGTCTCAGGTTATGCACAATTCGCATAACGTTCAACAGCCATCAAGGTGTTCAAAGTAGACCGTAATTGGCAACTCCGGGTGGGATATGGTCAGCAGAGCTTCTATCTCAACCAATCAGAAAGGCGATCCTTCCTTATCCTGTATCTCTTGTGATAAGGTGCAATCGCATCATCCTCCCACCTTCCAAGTTCTCCGTCGAGATCCCTCTTTGGTTTATTCGTAATCCTTAGCGTTAAAGTCTTGTGTCGTAAAGTTCATAATAGAAAGTCAATCAAGAATTATTAGAGATCTTTCACCTGTGTAGTTGCTTGTGAGGAGACTTCGAACCTCATCCTCACTTTTCTTTATATTACCTTATCTACTGTCAACATCACAACCTTGAAGTTCATGTCAACTTGTGATTGTCGCCGATAATGGGTGCCCAGCAGTCCAAGAGCTCACCTGAGATAGCAGCAGTCGCTGCGCATGAAAAGGCCGTACTCGAATGCCTACAGAATTTGAGATTTGAGGACGATTTTGTTCACGTTCACGGTGAAAAGGGGGCGTCTTTCAATGACCGTATAAGCAGGGTGCCAGAGGGACTGGATATTGTGACCACTCAGGATTGGCAGTCTAAGTTGCTTTCAGATCCTAAGAACAGGTTCGTTGCCTCTCCTTCAGGTCAGCGCCAGTGTCAGCACCGGTTGTGAGACTAATAGCACTGCGTCCTTTCAGACTGGCACTCTCGGCCCTCAGCTCTGCAAACCCGAAAGATGTCCTGACTGCTCGTTCCGCGAAGATCGCAGATCAGCATGTGTTTAATGTCCGCATCCCATTTGAAGGTGCTCCCATCACGAATCAGCGATCATCGGGTCGATGCTGGCTCTTTGCTAGCACAAATGTATTCCGTGTCGCTCTGATGAAGAAGTACAACCTCGATTCGTTCGAGTTGTCGCAGGCCTATCTGTTCTTCTGGGATAAGCTTGAGAAATCAAACTACTTTCTAGAGAACATTATTGAGACTGCCGACCAATCCTTAGATGAGAGGTTGGTCCAGAGATTGCTTGCGGATCCTATCAGCGATGGTGGACAGTGGGATATGGTGTACAACCTGGTTGAGAAGTACGGTCTTGTGCCCCAGGTCCTGTATCCGGATAGCTGGAACGCCATGTCGAGCAGCACAATCAACTCCATAATCGTTGCTAAACTGCGCGAGTACGCTGTTATCTTGCGAAACTTGGTCAATAGCCCATTGACCACAGCTAGCACCCTCTCTGCAACAAAGGACAAGATGATGCGCGAAGTCCACCTCATCTTGACACTGACCCTGGGACCGCCGCCTAGCACTAGTGAGGAGTTCGAGTGGAATTTCCTGGACAAAGACGGACGGGCACGAACTGTGGTTTCAACACCACACCGTTTGGCGAAGGACATCTCAAGCCCCGAGTTCCGCATCAGCAGCTCAGCCATCGCGAGCATGGTCTCGCTCGTCCATGACCCGCGCCATGACCCTCTAACCCTGCTCTCAGTCGACAGGCTAGGCAACATCGTCGGCGGCCGCGGCATCACGTACATCAACGTCGACATGGCGACGCTGAAGCAAGCATGTGTCGCCATGCTGCGCGCGGGCCTCCCCGTCTTCTTCGGGTCCGACGTGGGTAAGTACTCGGAGCGCGTGAACGGGATCATGGACTTGGGTCTGTTCGACTACGAGCTTGGCTTCAACGTCAGCCTCTACGGTAGTTTGGACAAAGCGGCTAGGTTGAGGGTCGGCGAGAGCGCGATGACGCACGCCATGGTGCTCACGGCGGTGCATATAGACGCGGAGGGCAAGACGGTGCGCTGGAGGGTGCAGAATAGTTGGGGCGAGAGTGTCGGGGAGAAAGGGTGGTTCGTCATGAGTGACGAGTGGATGGATGAGTTCGTCTACCAGGCTGTTGTCGACCCGAAGTTTTTGGCAAGACGGGTTAGGGATGTGTTGGGTCAGGAGCCGGTTGTGCTGCCGCTTTGGGATCCTATGGGGAGTTTGGCTTAGGTGGTTGAAGGGTTAGGGGGAGGTAGGATTAGGTTATGATGACTCGGGATGATATTGATGGAGTTTTTAATCTGCTTGTACGGACACATCCAGACGGCATTAGTTATGGATTACATGATTTGGTTTTCATCACATAAGTCTAAGCTCTACGTCGTGCTAGACACATAGGTGTTTTCTAACTTATGATCGATGAGCCGGGAACATTGCTCAGGTCCATATCATTCAGTTTAGTAGGTAGGTAGGATTGTTATCGAGAAGAGCTATATCCTACGTCTAAGTCTAGACTTCGTGTATGTGTTTAAGCCCTGGAGCTCTTGTATATGTATTCCTATCGATTCACCAGGCAGGTATCATACCACGAGAAAGCATGCGGGTTAGGTAGGCCTTAGAATCCTACACTTGCAACCCCTTTTCATACCTCCTAGATACCTACTTTAGAGGTTGGCATACGCGAGCAGTTTATCTTTGACAATTCTAAGACAGGCATATTCACATACCCTCGAAATTTACAATTAATCATCTCTTCGGCAAACATCTTGCGCGAAAAGCCGAGGAGCTCATTGCTTTTGCTACTCTGTAGGTTTGAATGTACCGATACATTTGCTTTTTTCCCCTACAAATTCCAAGACATCTTAAAAGCAGCGAGATGATACTACCTACATGACCTAGGTAACCCAGATCGTTCCGACGTAGATTGCGACGACCGGACTACAACTCATTATTACACTGAGGCTTACAACAATGCAGTTTGCTCTCTCTCAATCAAGAGGACGCATCCATTCGGAGGAAAATGGAGCTCTGGGAGCTATGACGTGCGGCCGTTGGACGGGCTGTAGCCGAGAAATCATGCGGAAACGACGTCGTTGGACCCACGGATGTCTTACCAGCTTTCAGGGTTGCTACTAGCACGGAGGAGATCGCGTTGACAGACCTACCCGATCTAGAAGACACCGCAGATAAGGTCTGGATCTCATCTATGTATGTATGTATGTACGTATGTAGGGAGGCGTCCCGACGGGGCTACCTAGGTCCTATCTATCTATTGATCTATCTATCTATGCAGATTTGGCTCTTATTCGTAGCCTTTGCTTCTTCTATCGCACGACGAGATAAGCGAGGGGGAGTGGGATGATGGTGATGATTATGATAATAATGGGGCATCCTACGATCGCTGCGCTGGCCTCGGACACATCTCACCCTCAATCTCGATGATCCTCGCCGGGCCCACTGGGGGATGGGAATCCCGTAGATCCGGCGCAGGGGAGTCTGGATAGATACTACTACTTACCTACCCACTTCGGTATTTTACTGTATGCGGCGCGACCGGTGGAGCGGCCGAGGGAGACGCACGGCGTCCGATCGGCCGGTGAAGGGCGCTTGTTAGGGGTCCACGTTCCCGGGCTGGGATGCACGAAGGGTCCTCGAGCCTATGCTATGCTCTGGTTTTGCTGGATCGTGGGTTTGGTAGCTACTGACGTACATACCTGTACATAAGTACATACGTACATACGCAGGGAGGTAGGTAGGGAGGTAGGGTAGAGCTTATCTGCACACGTACATGGTTAGTTATGCGCAACATACGTAAACGGGTATCCAGGTTTTGCCCGCCAAGCTGGTGGCGCGTCGCACGGCATGGAACAAAAGCAATATACGAGGGGGGGCGCGGGTGTGGGGGGTTTAAAGAGGAAGAGTGGATGTGGAAGTGGCTCGAATCGGTCCATCGGTGAGGTTATTCGCCCTGTTTTTGTACGCTTACGCCCTGCGAAGCCTGTGGGTTACGCAGAGGAGCGTTGCTGCTAGGAGGCCGGTTTGGGCTGCACGACCACGGCTCGACGCACTCGGATATGCGCGTCAGCGATTAGGGGACGCGCGTGGGGAGCCGCCTTGTGTCAGCGGCGTCGAGACGCGACGTAGGGAGAGGCTGAGAGTCATGTCGGTGGATAGATGCTGCGTATGTAGGGACCGCGGCTTTGGTAGGGGGCTGATGATGACGGAAGGGTGATGATGGGTTGTTGGCGTGGCACGGGCTTGAGGCGGGCGTAGTAAGAGATGGGATCGTAAACACATTTGTGAGCGACTACCTCGTGAGACTTTTCGCATTGCCTGTCGCGCGTTCTCGTCCATCCGTTTAGAGTCGTTTTTGGGTAGTTGTTGTGATAACGGCATTGGTAAGATGTAGGGATATTTTTGTATCCTTAGTAACGTAGGACCTAGGTAGGTTGATGTCGAAACGCCTTGGCTATTCAAGCTTCGCTTCTCCAACCTCCCCTTTTTCGACCTGATGTGAAAGGGCAATACATAAGTAGGTAGGTTATAAGATATGACTTAAGGTTGATGATCTGGCATCTGTGTCACCTATCTGGCGAAGGTCACTGGACTCGAATGTTCCTAGAATTGCCAAGTCAGTATCGTAGTCTTTTGACCGCTTCGGGGTTTGAAAGGTTTGAGAGGCCTAAGAGCTAATCGGAAAATACTTCTAGTTATTGGCGAGTCAAACCCGGGCTCTCGTCGATCAACATGTATCGCGTGAGTTGCTTAGTGAGGCATTGTTTGTCCCGTGTCTATTTCCTCTTGCTTGATGACGTCGATTTTCGATTATTATGAATCGAGAAAGTGATGTCAACGAGGAGGGGAGCGGTGAAGTCTACGATAATCTCCCTGAGGATGCGCGACGTGGTGGACTTTTAGTGACTTACAGGATGCGGCTGTAGCGTTGACTCGTAGCCTAACAACTTGAACGTTCGTAACCCGCGTGTTCTTGTTGGTTCTCCTAGCTGAGCCCGTTTTACAGCCCGTAGGGCTCAGTCTTCAGGGGTTAGCTATTGTTGGTTGGCCCTACCCCTATCAAACCCTAGATCTGGCTTTCTATTCAAGCATGCTGAGAACGTGAAAAGCCCAACATCTTGAAGCTGCGCGGCGCTTATGCTACTCACGCGCCTACACGAACGATCTACTGCGTGTGCCCAATTGACCAGAAGCTCGTAGGACCCAGAAGCCCCTAGAACCAACTACATGTTCAAGTGCGCATCCCTAACCATTGGGTAAAGCTCGATGGGACAGAACGGATCAGAGGAATAACGCATCTCCTTGGTCGATCTAGCGAGGAGTTACCTTGAAGAAGATGCTCCCGCAGTCCCGTATCGGCATAACATTGTATATTAGGCGCTCTATGCGAGTGGGACATGCTATTCAAGCCCAATTTAGACTAGGAATCCTAGGTCAGCGGAGAAGGCCCATATACCTAGATGTAGCCAAAGACCAAGCCATGACGGCGGAGGTGGCCGTCGACGGAGCTGGTTGCTACGGTAGGGGATCTTCGTTCCAACGCCAACCCTCACATACCACATACCTAGGCGAATAGTGAGCGAGCGCCCAAGAAGGACAAGCAGGACAAGGTGAAAAATCGGGCATAGTTTAGTTCCTTAGTAAATTAATACGTACGCAAGTGCAGGTTAGCTGACCTATTCGAACGCCGGATCCTACGAGCTTGATCATGATGGCGGTTGATTGCTACTCGTCGAGTCGATCCGTCCCCCTAGTTGCTAATTAAGGCAACTCTACAAATCTACGACTCTACCGGTCTAGAAGCTGTCGAATGAGAAATGTAAGGAAGCAGATTTGAAACAGATTGCAGACGAAAGCCTTGGCTGGTGAGTAGCATGTGATTTGAGAGGGATATTTGTCAAGTGCCGCGAGGGGTGTAGGAGCTGTCGCAAGCCATCCCTTATGTTATAGCAGCCCAATCATACAAGGGCAGTTGAACGATTCGCCACTTGGGCGGCCTACGTCCTTCTCACCACGGTAGACTGCAAATCGTCATTTTGGTGGTGTTTGAGATAGGAAGTAGTTGTTCACATGTGTACCTAGGGTCCTAGACATGTGTAGGCTGCATATAGATATCTACCTAGGTAGAATTCTCTCGTCCTACTTGCCGTTTCGGGTAATATGAAATTCTACAGCCCAAGGTATACTGCATAGTACAGCCTGTCTGGGCTGAATATACGCAGCCTCTCTGTTAGAGAACCATGCGTCAAAAAAGGACTTAGTTTGACCTATGCGAGACGAGGCGAGACGCCGGAACCAAAGGTTCGGGCCGGGCCACGAGGCACGAGGATTAGAAGTCACAAAGTGACAGGAGAGTTTGACCAATTCTGAGAGACAATTGTGACTCAAAGAAACGATCTCGCGGTCCCGTAGCCAGAGAGGGGAAGCGGAAGGGGATCCATTCAGCCATTGGGTTCCAATCGAATCTAGTAGTGTTGAAGCCCGAAACACCAAAATAAAGCACCAATGAGGATGGAGAACCAGACTTGAACATACCAACCGGTTCAAAAGGGTGGTTGAGACGATTATGGTAAAGAGGGCCGAAAACGAGACGGGAATGATTTGGCGATTGGTGTCGTGATATTTGTTGCCATGGCGAGAGAGTGTGATTGATGATGAATGACATAGATTGAACACAGCCGATTTAGGTCAAAGCCTTGGATATCTCGGGCTATTTCCATGTGATTTGTCTTGTTGTACGATGGACAGGATACATACCTGATGTCCGGGATATCTGGAAATACCTGGAATACCTGGAATACGTGAGATGCATGATAGATGGCGAGACGGTGTGCGGAGGAATATGCGCTGGTAATATTTACGTGTTGTGGTTGTGGTTGCGGAATATTTTGAAGAGGCAGTTGATGGAGGGGGGGATGAGCCCATTCGCTATATCCATGGATGAAAAGAGAAGCTGTGCAGATTTGTAGATGTGCAGATGTACAGATGTAGAGAGTATCAACAGCAATTCGTTGGCGCATTGCCGAATGGGAACTTTGGTTAGGTAATTTCCAAAAACGAGAGACAAAAATAAAACTTGGTTGTTTACCTATCAGCATAACAAGACTGATGGTAGTTGAAACAGAATAAGAACCTGGAGCTTTTTGAGAGAATCTAAGAAAATTATGTAAAAGCAGGATGAGAGTCTCGAGTCTTGAGTTTTGTCTTGAGTTTGGAGTCTGGAGTCTTTTCATCCCAAACCTTGCAAACCTTGCAAACCTTGAATGAATGAAGTAAGCGACGTTGGTTCATTTGATCAAATCGATGTTTCCGATATTAGCAGCAACTTGGAACTTGGAACTAACAATCCGCCGCTAGCACTTACATCCATAGCACTTTCCTACCTGCCTACCCGCTACCTATAACGCCTTATTAGACGCCAGTCTCAAGACTAGACCAAACTTTGGAACTCTCCAACTAGATCAGACATACATTATTAATCCATTTCCAGGCAACTGCCAGCGTCGAGGTTGCTATTATTGTTATACTTAAATTCCTGCATACTAGGTACCTAGTAGTAAATACTACCTACTAAGGTATACCCAGTACATTCTTTTTACTTTTGCCTTTTACCCTTTTACTTTTTATATCTTACTTTTATCATCTTTTATATATTATATTTTATACAAATCATTTTATCGTTGGAATCTACCTAATCCATATCTCACTACAACATTACATCCATATTACGGCACGGTCTCACGGATCGATCCTACATGCGACGGGGCGCTCAGGTCGCTGATCATTGATTCAGTTGACGTTTGGTTACGTCTGGTTACGTTTGGTTCGTGTTCCCCCCTACGCCTAGTGCCTATGCAGATTTCTGCAGACTTCCAGCATATGCAAATTCTACCTACCTTAGGACCTAGGTACTCTATATATGCTAGTCCATGCAATGCAAAGGGCTACGATCTCGGAAGTGCATTAATACGAAGTAGGCTTAGTTTGCTGAACATTCGAGTCTCTCATTGATCATTATCGTCGAATCCTCGAACACCATTTCGAACGGGCTAAACGGGTAACGGGGGCTCTCTTAGTCTTCCGATCAGCGTAACCATCCATACCATCCATACCATCCATTACCATCCTCAACATCCTGACCATCCTGACTATCCTGGCCATTCCTCGTCCGGGTTGGCCTATCCTATATCCTGGTGTCTATCCTTGGTACCTGTCAACGCTTCATTTCTATTGCTCACCTAGTAGCTGAACTTGGCCGGATAAGCTAGACTCTAGTTCAGTCTAAGCTTGCCATTGACGCAACCCATTTCTACCCTGTGTACGCCGGGACGTCATCGCCGACCCTACTCCATCCCACCATTCGCTACGTCTTACTTGCTGGGTAGTGAATGCCCCTCCACCACCATCGTCATTATCATCTTTTGATTTTTGGATGCTTCTATCGCATACTAGTCGCATTACCTGGTATTTTCCACGGTCCCGTCTTCGAAGCTCGAGTTTGTCAGCCAAGGACCTTAGCTGCTCTTCAAATTTCCCTTCCCTTCCCTTAATACAACAAACTCAGGGGACCGTGTCCATAATCGTCAGATCATTCCACGCCGTTTCAACCGCGAAATCCTACGAGCCATTAACAGGGGCATAGGCAAAGAGTTTCCGTATCCTGCCGTCCCTCCTCTCTTTGAACTAGTTTCGGACCAACCAACTACACCACACCCCACTCCGTCTCTTTCTGCATGCATGGCAAAGCACACATTTATGCATGACCTGCCTTAAACCTACTTACCTAAGGGATCACCAAGCTGCATGAGAGAGAAAAAATTAGGAAACCCACCAGTTCAATTTTTAGCCTTCTGAAAAAGAAGCTCTCGTCAGCAGTCGCCTGCTTATTCACGTACAGAGCCTCAGGGCCATCGTTAGCATTTCTTAGCTAGCCAGTCACCATTTCCTTCTATAGAATATTCTATTTGCGCTACCACTGCCGGAACCAAAGGGGGCAACGGAAAACGCACCTATCCGAAGGCAAAGGTTGTTGTCGAGTCGACCAGTTAGTACGCCCGCGCTGTGATTGCGAGGCACACAAATAAAAACGACGACAATAACCCCGCTACTACCACAACTGGATATACATCAGGATCAAAATCACTCATTATTGGCTATATCAAAACCGGGTGTCGTTACTTGGATTACTTGGAGGGTAGAAAATAGCTCCCTCTTCAGGCAAATAAAATCTGGTAAACGACGCACCCACAATCATTACCGCATACCTGGTGGGCAAGTCTTTCTGCACTTCTGCTGAAACATTTGCTTGCTTTCCCTGTTCAAGTTGTCCGGTCTATCTCTTTTTGCACTTTGCGCTTCACTCTCGGGTCACTTGATCCCTATCTGACGAACAACTCACACAATTTGCCTCTTCCCGGCAAAAGGGCTCGCGAACAGTACAGCGTACCGGCAATCATTGTCAATCAAGGGGATAGGAGGACCTGAACGCTTGTGGCTCGTGGCTGGCTTCCAGGGTCCTTCATCTTAGTGGCCCAATTTCACCGCCGGTTCCCTGTTCTGCAGCCCAACCCGACTACGCAAACCCATAGCAATACAACCCTTCTCAGCCGTTCTATGGCTTCTACCCCACGATAGGACCCTGATATCCTCGTCTGTTGCCTGTACCTCTTGACCAGGGTTTCGCTTCTCGGTAAGTACCTCATGCAATTCTTTACTTTACTACACTCTTCTTAAGCGGCACCACTCGGCTTTCGATTCTCCGGAAAATGTTGTCGCCATTATAAAAATTCGTCATGTACTACGTACTATACATTTTCCGCGCTGAATTTTGGAATTCCCCAATGACTTACTTATGTCGCAGAACGACCCATCTTTTATCACTCGATCAAAAATAATACACGAAGAGGGTGAAAAAAAAAGAGTGAAAAAAGAAAAAAGGCCACAAGACCTTTTGCACTCCTAACTGTTCGGCCCCCAAACTGGAAACCTGACCTTCATATACGAAACCTGGTCATATTGTCAGGACTAAGAAATAAGCCGGACATAATTACATCCCACCTTTCCCACCTCCCTCCCTTCGCAGACTTTCCTGTTTTCTATTTGTCTGATTTCATTTTCTCACTTCTTCTCACCGAGACTTCTTCCTCAGCTTCAATTTTGAGACCAATTTGTGGCTCTATCGTGATCGTTATCGGTCGCTAGAAGGCTTGAAAATTTCGAAATATTGATTTCACTTGAGTCATATCTTATACTGTGGACGAGCTGATCGACGAACCAACCAACATCAATATGACTGAGCCTCGATACCGGTATTCAGGGCGTAGGTCGCCTACCTCCAACCCCGCGCGAGCCTCGTTGCCTGTCGGCGTGGGTTACAACCCTCATTTGAGCGGGGATCTTCACGCAATACCGACGGCTCGCTATGACGCTGCTGCCCCGCGGAGAGTAAATGATCATAAAGCCTCGTCTTCTTCGACTAATCCCCCAACCACAACCATTACAACTTACAATGTTACTAAAGAGCCAGCGCCGCGCACTTCAAATACCGCACGTCGTCGCTCATCCACGGTGGATTCAGGCGCGCCAAAACCTATCATAGTTACGACTAACCATGCCACACGACCTTCTCATGGGTCATCCTCCCACACGTCATCTGCCGCCCGCCAAACTAGTCCGTCACACGACCCTTATCGATCGAGCGATGAGACCTACTATACGCTACCTGCCTCCACCACCACCTCCCGGAGCCAACGATATCACGGCTATAGCCAAAGCGCGACGCTTAGCAACGACGAACTTAGACGGTTGAGAGAACGAGTTGGCGGCATCGACGACAGACTTCGAGCCCCGACACACACCGCTACCGACTACTACAGATACTCCCTCCCCCACGCCAATTATGCGACCCCGTCACATGACCTTGATACCACAGCGGTAATCGACTACGAGAACGAAGGCTACGAATACGCCAAGCCTGGCGATCTAGCTCGATACGATTTGGACCACAACCGCCAGCAGTCGCGTGGACGAAGGCGGGAGAGCGTTGACCGTCCCCCTAACAACTATTTCAGACCTACTGTGAACGTCGTTAGCAACGACCCAGGACGCTACGACGCTTCAGGTCCCGGCCCCGGCCGCGGCCGCGGCCCACCACCTCTATCGTCTGGACTTGATCGCTTCAACAGAGCAGCCGCTGCAGGTATCTACGACCGACCTACAGTCACCATGCCAGCTTTACCACCACCTGTTCCGGCTGCGCCACCTGTCGACCCTAAACGTCGGATTGAAGCAGCGCCAAGGGACCCATCTCCTGAACGTAGAGTGGCTGCGCGACCACGGCCTGTATCTCTGTACCAAGATACGCCGGCGCGCATTACGCATGCCGATGACCTTTACCGTTCTCACGATGACGAACGCCTACATCGTCGTCGGGAGCGCGATGACCCTTATCTTGACCCTGAGGTCTCTGCGCGCGGATTTGGTATTCGCACGGATTCCCTTAAAGTAGAGCAACCAGATCGCCCGGCAAGGTCAGTAGATCGGCGCGACTACGACGACCGGCGCTTGCGGCGGGAAGCGGCGGAGCGCGAGCCACGGCGTCGCTCTGACGAGTCTATTGATTATGCTCGCTCTCACGATACTAGGCAGTCTATTGACGACACTGTAAGCCGTGACTCTAGGGACTCGAGAGATACTCTAAACCGCAAAGGCAGCCTAGGCGGCCGAGCCCGCGATAAGGTAGCCGCAGGCCTAGGCGTTGCTGCTGCTGCAATGGGGCTTGCCGCTCCTAAGGAAATGTCCAAGGATGATGACCGCAGGGTCTCTCCGCGTCGCAGGGACACTATCGACGAAGAGGTAGATGTAGGTAGTTCCCGCAATAGTGACAGGTATAAGCCTAAAGAGCGAGATGTTGTGGAACGCAAACCTTCTCCTAGAGAAGATGCTACCTTAGAACGACGAGAGTCCCGGAGGGAACGGGCGGAGTCAACGTCGGCCACCAGGGGCCGCGATGCTGACCGAGAGCTTGAGAGGGAGCGTATCCGCGAACGCGCTCTCGATCGCGAAAGGGAACGAGACCGTGACCAGCGAGAGCAGGAGAAGGAGCGAGAGCGTGAGTTAGAACAGCGTGAGCGCGAGAAGGAGCGAGACCGATCTCGCGAGCGCTCCGAGCGTATCAAACGGGATACCGAGGCAGTACTCAACGGGTCCACCGCAGCTGACAAGAGAGACGACTCACCAGCCTCCGACGATACTAAAGGTGCCTCGCGTAGGCGCGGGCTCAACTCAGCGTTCGATCCCACAAACACCAATGATCTACTAGACGTCAAAGCCGAGTTAGCTGCCAAGGATAGTCAAGAGAAACCCAAGGAGAGGTCTCCTGTTGGGGATCGTTCATCTAACAAAGAGGCTAGCCCCTCTGCCTCTACCGAGCGCCAATCGACCGACTCTGGTGAAGAGTCTCGGGGCCGCGAAGTTGTTGCGACATCGGAGAAACAAGTCCGTGTGGTGTCACCGCCGCGCGACAAGTCCGAGCAGAAGCCCATTAAGGGTATCCTCAAGCCGCCTAGCGCTAAGTTCCCCGAGGAGGAGAACCCCATCCGGGAGGGTGTCGCTCCGCACAAGGATGACAAGACTAAAAAGGGCGTTCCGCCGGGCGCGCGTTGGACTAAGGTCAACCGCAGGCTAATCAGCCCCGCCGCCTTGGCCGGTAAAGAACGCTTTGAGGTGCGCGATGACTTTGTTATTGTGCTAAGGGTCTTGAACAAGGAAGAGATTCAAGACTATGCCAATGCTACGGCGCAGATTAGAGGTACGTTCTCACGCTAACACACTCCCCGATTAGCAGAAATGAAAATAGGAATGAGTCGCTAACCTAGACATTAGCCGCCAAGAGAAAGGAATACGAAAAAGAGATGGGCAGCAATCACGATTACGACAGCCGCGACGACGAAGAGAAGCGATTAGCTCGCCGTCATCGTCGAGAGCACGATGATGACTACGACTATCGTCGAGATGACGACCGGGAGCGCCATAGAAGACACAGGCGCGACGATGACTCGGATGACGATGGGCGCGGTACTCGCGCCCTCGAGTACGAGACTTCAAACACCAACCGACGCGACGTGGCCCGTCATCACAGGTCTGTCCGCGACCACGATTATGACTCCGTTACGACGAACTCGGATACCAGACGTTAAGTGGTTCTGTCTGGGAGTTCTGTTGCTATTTTAGAGTTGATGTACGAACTGTCTATGGTGTATATGGTTTACTTTATCTGTTGATATGTTTGTTCATTCTTTTCACGTATACGTACATGTTGCCGGGATTGATACATCTCTCGGCAGGTTAGGATGGAATAATATGGTAAAGCATATAAGATGTCGGACGTATAGGGGAGTGTATATGGAGCTCAGAGCGGAAGATAAAGGAAGAAGCATGATGAGGCCTGTAAAGCATGTATTGGGAAAATTATTGAGGGTCTTGGGCTTTTCTTGTTAGGACAGACTGGATTATGGTGGGTTTTCTTCTGGCTTAGAGATGTCGTGTACAGTCCATCGCTTCCCGTCTCCCACCATCACCACCACTGTTTCACTTTCCCTTATACATCTTGTGGGCTTCCCTTTGTTTATTCCTGTCATCATCATCATCAAAAGGCAAGATACCCCTACGGATTTTATGAGGAAAACGAAAGGAGAGATGGATATGGATATGGATACGAACGATATACCCCGTAGATTCCTTATTATATTTTATCGAGCCTTGTTATATGAGCATTGTTACTAGACTAGTCCCCTCACTGTGTATGAGTAGTGGATCAATAATCAAGGCTTTACGAGGGAAGGTTCATTTGCATCGTGTGTATTAACGTGGGATCTTCCATAGAAGGTGACCTTTACTGTTTGTCAAGCTAAATGCATTACTACTTGGTACTTGTACAACATTCTATACGCACACGACCTAGTGAGGTATCTCCAACGTCATTCATTCTTGACTTACCTGCCTCCGAGTTATCTCTATTGCAGATCTCAATTGTCCAAGTCTTATCTCCAATTTAACCAAGATAATAATAGCAAGTCCGAGAGCCTCACGAAACTACCTACCTACTCAGGTACATACCTACTACATATGTACATACACCAACCTCCCTATCTACCTATTTGCCTAATAAGTACTTAAGTAGCTGTAGTAGGTACCTAGGCATGTAGTACTTATAAAAGTACATAGTATGGATAACGCCCACGGATACGTGCACGCTACTAGGTACGAAGTACGTATCCATTTTCTACGGTGCGACCACACCGACGCGCGCGGGCCGGCCGCACGGACACGAGGCAAAAACGCGCGAGTGAGGGAGAGGGAGAGAGGGAGAAGAGGGAGGGAAACGAGGCGGGTTCCCGCATCCACGCCGCTGGCGGGACGGTGCGCGCGGTGCGCGGGAGGGAACGCGGATACACGCGCGCCCCCTCCCCCCTACCTCTTGCCCCCCTTTTTTCGCTCTTTACTTTTGAAGTTGGTAGGTACTAGGTAGAACTGGAATGGGGGGCGTGTATGGAGGGAGCGGAGGAAATGAGATGAGACGAGACGAGATGAGATGAGAGGCGCTTGGTGGCTTGCATGTTCTAATTTATTATTTTTGTGTAGACTTAGGTACTGTACTGTGCTTGGGTTTACTTGCGCAGAGGGTAGAGTAGGTATAGGTACCTACTTAGGTCCGGTGGCTTGAATGCGGTATACCATACATAGTACCGGTACGTTCGTCGCGATAGGGGCAATAATTAGGGGGAGGTTTACCTCCGATTTGACGTTTATACGATGCGGAATTGGCGATGGAGGCAAGAATTGCCTTCGCGTCGCTGACTGAGTGGCTGAGGAGGAGATTACGAAGATATGGATATAGTGGTGATAGTGGGGAAAAAATGAAGTATGGTCCAGTCGGAGATGTGCTCCCGGAGAACTCTAGTCACAAATCATGTATTAGTAATGCAGTATATCATACGACTTGCCTCCTGGTACATTCCACTATCGTGTGTTCGCATCATAGAAAATTTAGAAGAAATCTCGTAAGCAACAACCGAGAGGCAATAGGAATAAAAAGGGAAGGAGTCACCTATCGTAAGCCGTTTTTACTGTATCCGAGTCAATTCCTAAACGACCTCTAACATTTCCAACATTTCCAACAACCTTAACTTAAACCTTAAGGCGACGTCACGACATGCTTATTACGAACGTGGCCACTAATTTACGTTCAGACGCACCTTCTGCATCTCCTCGGTCAACGAAAGTCACTTAGTGTTTGTGATGATGATGATGATGATGATGTCTTATATTTATTGTATTATATATACCTCGGCGTGAACGAAAACACAAAGGCCAACCGACGACGTCACGGGCATTACCCTACACTCTAACATGCCTTCCTCACCCGTGAGGTAGACCGCGTCGTACCTAAAAAGCCCCGAACATCATCATCCATTCTCACCGGACTTATACAGCTATACCAGCCGATCAACCCGACTGCACACTCGCCCTCCCGAGGACCTGTCACAAACCAAACCAATCTAGGAGATAACATATAGACAAAGCTTGGTATCTCCCCTATGAACAATCTCTTGCCTTTCCCAAGCCGAACTAATACTCCCGATATATCATTTTTTCTCCTTTTCCAGTTTTGACCCTATACCCGCCACCGTAGAAAAATATACGTAAACTCCTCTATCCTGTAAAGTAGCTTCCGCGGGAAAACCATGTATGCAGAAATGGACCCGAAAAATATTGTAATATATTCACCTCCCGTCGCCCTGGCCAGCCTCTAGCAGTAAATCGCACATAATAAGCATAGGTAAGGAAATCGGTACCACGTAATATATGGTGAGATAAATCATTGTCATTATAAGACGTCAGGATTCCAGTCCTCGGAAGGAGACGTATCCGAGAATATCAAAAGGCATAATCGGATAAGGGAGATAGGAAATATCCGCATCAAGTCAGCATCACGGAGATATAAGAATCGGATCGAATGAGACGAGACGAGGTAAATCGGTCGTATATCGTAATAGACTTTTTTTTTTGGTTGACTCTATAAAGCGCAAATATAATACAAGCGCGGGTCGCAATGTATGTGTGACGAGGCCATTATTTTGTGCGCCCGGCAAGGAAACAGCACGATCCCACATGGCCGTGACTCGACGAGATAGTGTAAAAATAATATAAGAAGCCGAGACGAAAAGTGGTGAAAAATGGCAGGACGTCAGTGGGATATCATGTACACGGGCGGTATATAAAGAGAAATAGATCGGGTTAGGACTCGTCTTCCCGCTTTTCGACGCGACGTTCACGTTCGCCCCATCTTCGCTTGCCGACTCTCGTTTCGTAGTGAGGCACCGTGGTTCTTACGTCCTGGGTGGCGCCTTCGATCGAATTGCAAGTCTTGTTCCGATAGCAATCGACTAGGAGAAAACGTTAGCTACCGGGTTCATGAACTTTCAGGGGTCCAATCATCAAACTTACGAGCTCGCTGGAGAAAAACAGTCCTTCCAGCAAAGACGCGACTGTGCAACCAAGCCATGCGATAGGCCAGGTCGTTGAGTCGCACCTCCTTTATACGCGAACCTCTTCTGATTCTCGGAATGGCAACTTCGGCTTCGCTGCCACCGGACATAGGCGCCTTCACCATGACGCGCTCCCTCATGGCGTCTCTCCGAGGGCGCCCGACACGTCTGCCGTCGATTTCCATATTATCATCGCTCAAGTCGTCTTGGAAGAATTGACTTCCCGTGGCACTTGGAGGCGGGCTTTGCATCTCGCGCGGAAAGTAACTGCGCGGGAAGACGGCAGAGCTCTTGCGAAACGAGTCGGGGATTTCACTTGGGTTCACATCTTCGAGCATGACACGTACTCGTAGGCGAGCATTACGTTTGTTATCTTCGACGAGGATGAACTTCCGCTTCTTAGCATCCGGTAGGTCGGGGAATAAACCTTCCGGATTTTTTTCTTCCTCGTCTTCTTCGTCCTTCATACGTCGAGCTACGATAGTGTTATGGTGGGAACCGCCAAGACCGTCATGCATCGGTGGCATGGACGATTCCGAGGCGGAATGACTAGGGTACTGTTGGGGGTAACCGGTAAATACTTGAGCTGGGCGCACGTCGGCCGAGTTTCTAGATCCTGGCCCCGTAGGAGCTTGATGGTGGTGATGATGAGATCCAGCCACATACTCTCCATCCCCTATTTAGATAGTCGAATTAGCGGACTAGACCAGGGTCGGTGTGTGCTTATTTTAGTAAAATTTTAGGGCAGCAAAAGAATCGAAGCGACGCGAATATTTGCAATTTTTTTTCGGTGAAGGGTTTCAATACAAGGAGGCAACGACATGAGGCTGTGATATGTGCTCTTGGTGTGTTTGTGCAGTGAGATGCAAAGCAAGCCATGCCAACCCATGCTACCAGACAGACGACTAGACCGTCCCGGAGCAGCAAGGACTACCAAGTGCGATGGCGACTAGATAATGTACAGAATAGTGCCAGATCCCCAAGTGCTCTCAAAAACGCCAGCGGCTTTGCGCCGTTATATAAACACGAATGGCAAACCGATCCTAATAACCGAACAGGCACACGAGGTATAAGAGGTATCACGTAATTGCACAATGACAACAACAGCAACGACAACGACAACAACGACAACGCATGAATCACATCTGGTGAAACATACCGACTTCATCTCCTCCGCCTTGGGCGCCGCCTTCGTGCGCGTGTGGATGATGCATCTGAGGACCCATGTTGCTCATCCCAGGCTTCCCCATGGGCGTACCGCCGCCGGGGCCAATCGATCCAGGGGTCGACATCCCTGCCGGGCCACTGGGACCGGACATGTGCGCGGAGTGGGGGGTCTGAACAGCCTTGCGATTGTTCATCTTGGCCATTCGACGAACGCGTCGACTTCGCAATCGGGGGTCCTGGTTGCTATTGCGCCAGCTGTCGACCGCCCTCTGAATAAGTCCCCTCTTGCCGCGGAGACACGGGTTAAGTTGGGCCAACGCCCATCCGACGGTATTACACTCCGTCTCATACTGCAATCGATTTCCACGGTACTGATCCTTGGGGCAACACGCTCGAGGGTACACGCAGTTCTCCGTCTTAAAATCGCTACCGAGCTCGTCGGTGTTCACGGACTCGACGTCGCAGCGGATTGTGTACTCCATCTTTACCCGATCGCGAGAATACTCAAACGCGATCCACTGAACGCCATTGTTATCTTGCCTGACAACCAACGGCGTAGTAGCCGGGATAGGTCCCGGCGCCGCGTTATTGTTGTTAACTCCAGGCGTGGAAGAGCCGGTAGGAGTCGTCAGCTGACCACCATTTTGGGGCGGCTGGGACGTTCCCAATGGCCCTGGTGTAGGACGCTGAAGTTGCGAAGATATCTGCGGCTCCATCTTGGTGTGTCGCGGGCTTCCCGTCATACCTGGTTGCGCGTGTTGGCTCGCGTGCTGTGTCATCTGGTGCTGCGGTGCCGTGTGAGACATCATCATATTCGGCTGCGACGCCATAGATTGATGCGATTGTTGAGCGTGCGAAGGGTACGGGGAAGCTGCCTGCTGCTGCAGAGACGGGTATTGAGGTTGTTGCGCGCCATAGTACATCGATTGGGGCTGAAGCTGTGATGTTGGTTGGTAGACACTGCGCTGCTGGTCGTGGCCGGATGGCGACGCGATAGAAGCTGGGGAGTTGGATTGAGGCGTATAATGCTGCATCGGAGGGTAATGGTTTCGAGGTATATGATTATGAGCTGTGGCCATCATTTCGGAGGTATCTAGCGGCGTATAAGCTTACACGTTGACCCCCAAAACAAAGCGCGACGCGACGGGGGGGAACTTACCTGCGGACGTATATCCGCTCGTCGTACCGGGTGTGCTGTAGGCGCTCTGGTGGGCGTAGTAGGGCAATTCTTGCGCTTGTTGTGCGGAGGGAACGTGTCCTGTTTGTTGGTAGGCGGGCTGTATAGAATGAGTAGAAGAATACGCGGACGGGTGTTGCGACTGCTGCGGCGGCGCCTGGTGATGTGGCGGGTGAACGATACTCGAGGGCCGAGTATGCTGTAGGTGCTGGGGAGGCGCCGGACCCTGCGAGTGGTGGGGATGATGCTGCATAGAGGAGACAACCATTAGTCCTAAACTCTCGAGTGTCGAAGCCAAATAGTAACGGCAACCATGAAAAAAGAAAAAAAGAACGAAGTAGGACGCGTCGGCAATTTTTATTTTACTTGACACCGTCAAGGTCCAAGGAACTTAAACATCTCCAGATGATGAGGGTCAACGGGTGAGGCTTGCTTAAGCGACGGGGGGAGGTATAGGTTATAAGACCGGGGGGTCCCTAAGCATACTACCGTAAGAGATAAAGAATTGCAGTACCAGGAAATGACACCACCAGGTGCTTGCTCCTAAAAGGGAGGAGTGGATAGGAATCGGAAGCGGAACCCGAAAGTCTCAAAAGTTTACCAACTAGGTTCTCCTTCAAGCCTATTTGGGCTATCTGCGAGGTACTCAACAACTACTATGCCTCGAACACGTTCGGGATAGAGTTTGGAAGATAGAGGTATCCGAGTATACACGAGATACACGACCGACAGGGGGGATGGTTAACGAAAATAAAGAGAGCGGTAGGAGATTTGAGATCGGAGCGAGGGTTCAGAATGCGACGATGAAAAAAAAAAATTGGCAGAGCCAACGATATTTGAGCTATGTAAGGTGAGATCGCAAGGTAAGAGAACACCAAGGTAAGGATACTTGTGTGTACCTGTAGGTGTAAAACTGGGGACCGTAAGGTATTCAAGATATGTAGGTATGGGGGATGTATGTGAATGTGTGGATGTGTGGATGTATGGATGGGGCCTGTAATGTATCAATGTGTAGGTCCCAGAAGCCTCTCGTTCCGGGATAATTAACAGGGACGATATGACTGCTTAGTTTGGTAGAAGGAGGACGTGCGATGCCTGCGGTAAAGCATGAAATGTTGAAAGAAGAGAAATAGAAGTTGGAGATTTCGCGTTAGGGTGGTGGGCGTGGATGGATCAGGATGTGGGACATCGCATGGAAGAAACGTGACAGGGGGCAGGGGGCAGCTGCATTTTTAGATGAAGTGACCAATGGCGGCACGGCCAAGGAGGGCTAGGCTACCCGAACAGGTATCCTATGTCCGGGGCTAACCAGAGAGACAGGGGTGTATGGCCCTTCGCGAGCTGCTCAGGGAGCAAGGCGGTGTGTATGGGGCGTGATTGAGGTACCTAGGTATTGTACGCGGTACTCGAGAATTGCGTGTAATTGCAACGAGCAGCCACTAGCTGCAACGAATGCAACGAATTACACGGCAAAACTTTAGGGACCCAGAGTACCTAAAAAACTAAGACCTGCTAAGAGTAATAGAGGCTGTAGAGTACCACCCGCGACGAAACTCGTCCAGGGCATTGAGATGACCCCTTGCTCGAGGACGATGTTATGGGTTATGGATTATGGGTTATGGGTTAATAATATGGGCTCCAATAGGTTCCAATTTTGGGTGTTTTGTTGTGTTTGGACCAGCGAGTGGCAGGTAACTAAACGTACCAGACGCTTCAGACGCGCTGGAAGATCCCCTCTGAAGACATTGGAACACTGGAACACTAGAAACTCTCCTAGCCTCTTAGCCGGTAAACCTCTTCCGTCACTTGACTGCGAAACCTAGGTACCTAGGTATGCAACTTCGGCGGCCAGAGTTTTTCCCTTTCCCCAAGGCATTGGATGCACCTAATGGAGGACATATCCATCCCTAAACCAGAATCGTGGTGGTGTGGTGACAGCGGCGATTGCTGAAGCCCTTCCCACTTTCCCACTTCGCCATTGGAGAATTCTTCTCGGGTCCACTTAGACTTGGATAGCCAACACCCACTTGTTGTTAGGCTTAACATTGAAACCACCCACACAGCTACTAGTATTATAGTGTACATAGTAGACGTACTATTACATACGTAAATACACACTGTATGTATGTACGTATGTATATCAAGCTCGTGTGGTGTATGGCGTATGAAGGGAAGTACCGTGTACGACTTCGGTCGAATATTATTATTTTTGCCATTTTCCTGTTTTTTGTCCGAATGTATGATAAAAAGCCCACCGCACTAACCAGACTTGTTATGCATGTTGGAAGTAGGAATTGAGCCGGAGGAGGGAAAAAATCAACATTAAACCATTACAGCCATCATACAACGCTAATGACCATAGCGTTGAAAAGATATCTCGAGGGAACTCGACTCCGTTGAACCCGCCGAACTTTTTTTTTCTCGCTTTAACTCGAAACGGAAAGGATGCTCTGCAACGGGTTCTGGTCTCTAGCGACCGTTTCCATCAATCTTGTTTGGCACTTGCGCCATCAAACATCCGGGGCGCGTAGGGGGGAAATTTTGTAAGGTCCAGAGCATCTTTTTCGATCAGGATCAGGAGCATGACATGACAGTGTGGATGTCGTGCAAAACATACGGTCCAGAATAATGATAAATCGACAATTAAGAGAATGCGTTTTTGTCTCCCCGCATCCACTTGGGGGGGGGCGGGCGGGGACATCACGGGCACGTCAGCTCTGAGAGGTTGCTTGATAGAACCAGCATCACCATCCTTGAAGTGTTGGCCGGGGACGCTAAGGCAACCCGCACAAGCCCTGTTCCAGAAGAAAAGCCCCCTAGTCACTTGTGAAACAAGAAGCTCCCCTGTAATTCCCTGGATTCCAAGGACTGATCTTCTAGAGGCAGGCAAGCATGCGACGAACCACGCGATATTCTGGAAACGAAGAAACTTCACGCATAGGTAGAGCGTATACTAACGCGAAAGTTCAAACTTGTCGCGTTTTGGTAGCGACCAAGAATATCTCATGAGACTCGGCGGGGAATAATAGTCTTGGGCTGTGTGTCCTGTGTCCTGTGTCCTGCGTCCTGTGTCCTGTGTCCTCTGTCCTCTGTCCTCTGTCCTGTGTCGTTGTAACATCCGAAGGCGTCGCACAGGCTGCGATGACTCGGTCGAATCTGCGGCTCGCAGATCTACGTCCGCGTCCTAGCTCCGCGTCCTAGCACTTGCTCTGGAGAATCAAAATAGATACGCGACAAAGTATAATATGCAAATAAATTTCAACTTACCGAATCCGCACGCGACTCCTCTTTCATGTACGTATTGGGCGCTTGTCGACCCATATTCATAATCATGGCAAATGAATTGCCGACTGTAAGTGGATTTCAAGATTCTTCGTCGGTCCTGCCATATATCTGAAGTTAGTGAAGCGACAAACAATGAGTTGGATATAATCTAGCATTCTCCACATGGCTCAGCTTTGGTGCAGCCGTTGAAAGCATGGGAGGCCCTGTGGATCAGCAACAAGAGACTGCGCCATATGAGCAAGGGAAAAAATTCCCCGCATGCTTTAAATAACGAGCCAGGATGAACGTCGCAGTCGAGCGCACGCGCATAGGGACAGAGGTCGATGGTGATATCGTGTAATGAAACAGAGTATACTCACGATGTGATGACT
Organism: Rostrohypoxylon terebratum; assembly: GCA_022497145.1. Taxonomy (NCBI): domain Eukaryota; kingdom Fungi; phylum Ascomycota; class Sordariomycetes; order Xylariales; family Hypoxylaceae; genus Rostrohypoxylon; species Rostrohypoxylon terebratum. The sequence continues at coordinate 228,210 of MU385887.1, read as the reverse complement.
ATGGTATTCGTTCGATGATGTTAGGCTGGGTACAGTAAAATTACGGCAATTTAGACAGGTCGTTCTGTGAGAAATGATGAATGCCGGATGGTCGACTTCTTTTCTATCTCAAGGATAATTAACAGTTAGCAGGCAGAATATTATTTATGGTCTGTGATGTGTGGATACAACATTGATGAACATAACAAAACAAACACTACAATCAAAAATAGCAATTATATCGATAAAAAAAATATTTTCAACAAGGCCCAGTACTAGGTAAGTAGTAAATGACAGATCCTTCAGCTGAGCCTTGCCGAGGTATACTGTGTAAGTAGGTAGGTGCGCGGATATGGAGGCCTGCTAAGGTTGGGGGCGATGTAATAATGTGATAAAAGCTATTCCGTACGAAGTCTCCGCTTCGTGGCCATGGACATAATTAGGTTTTTGGACAAAAAAAGTACCTAGGTAGATTTGGAAAAGCAATGAATGTGAGGTTTTCATTGAAAAGGAAATACTGAAACCAGATATGTACTTACCAAAGTACCTTGGGATATAATAAGCCGGCAGGCAGAGCAAAGTTGAGAATTGACTGGCTGAATGTGTAAATAATCAATCGTCGTAGTGCTATACAAGTTAAAACGTGCAGGTTCTTGATAATCTAGAGCTTCTAGATCTGTGTCGCGGCTCTCGACAAATTCCCACGTTTATTTCTTGGTAGTTTGCAAGGTTGAACCTCTCCGTCGGTATCGATGAGGTCAAATCGCGTGTCAGGTACGTGCTTCTGCTATGCCTGTAAAATCTTGCAGGTAGATGCGCACATCGACCAGGCAAGCTACGTAATTTTTCTGCAAGTTATCTGTCGTGGCCAGACCCTGGGGTTAGATCTGTGCTGCCATATTAGTTCATGCATGCCAGCCTTGTCTAGTGAGATGCTGTCAAAAGACGTCGAGGGAATGAATGCATGGTTCCCCAAGACGGATGGGGGGGACGACAAGGAATAGGTAATGGATGATGGGTATTGGTGGTGGAGGGGTGCAGAAACTGACCAGTGTGCTGGGGTTCGGCAAAATACTATTATTATTGTTTCTTTTCCGTTTTTTTTCCCACGAGAAAGTGAGATGGGGAAAACAATCGTTGCAGTACCCTTCACTTGGGTATGTGATGGGATTGGGTAAATAAGGAAAATAGATACAATCGAGAATACAGTGTACACAGGGGATTAGTCGGGACAGCAACGTGTGAAAGTGGTCTGCCACACGAAAGAAATTTCCATATCAGGGAGATTGGATAACGTGGTTCCGATGGACCTTATTATTTGGGCTAGGGTTGCCAGCCAATTTCAATATCCGATCTGGGGATAAACTGGCGGCTAATGAACATTGGATGGCAAGGGACCTCCAAAAATCTAAGATAGGAACACGACTCTAAATCGAGGGGTCCCAAGGTTGGCGGTATCAAATCCACTTGCAACACTAGAATTGCAGGAGGATTGCCGGATTCGATCACGAGCAAGATAAACGAAAATAAAGATTTACTTACCAGAATGCCCAACACATGGATTCAATAGATTTCAACGTGCCTAAGGTATGTAGGTACCGAACGAAGGTGGACTAATGAATAACGGGTCGTCGTCTGGTAACTGGTTCCCAGGGCTGTCACTTTGCTGGGTTGCCGGGATCAGGGATCCAGAGATGCGTCAGACAGGCAAATCTTCAGCCTCTTTGACGACGGTTTACAGTTTGATATCAACGTAGAGTCGTAGACAGACAGTTGATAAATCGTTGTCTCTAGGTGTAATACGAATGGGTGAAAACTTTCTGACTCAGCTAGTGGTCACCGCTTGATTGTCGCTCAGGAAGCTGACAGATCGTGAGGAGGTACAAGAGTCGACGGATGTCGGAATGAACTTTAGACTTGATTGGGTCTGGCGCTCGTTGTGCGATCTGGCCTCTCCTCAGATAAATAAGCGCGTACTCTTCATATGGTGATGCCAGCTGTGACATATAATTTCGTGGTTTGGCGGTAAAGGAACCTAAGTACCCGGGTAAGTAGGTAAGTATTGTGTCGGCATTGGACGAATAAATTGGCGGTGGGAAGTTGTCGTTGACTGAGGTGAAGGTGTATAATACACACACACCAATTGAATCCTTTTACTGCTATACGGTAAGAGTATGGTCAGCTTCTGCAAGTTGCAACATAATCAATAGGATGTGTCCTAAGGTGGGTAGGTGGCTTTTTAGGATCGTGACGGCGTGAGTAAACCCTCAAGGATCAGGAAGGACGGGAAGCAAGCAGGGGTATCGTAGTTCCGATAAACCCTGATTCAGATCAAAGGCTTTCGATTTGTCCACGCGAAAAAAAAATAGCACATCGCGAATAGGAGTCTCCTAAATTTGAATTTGTGGCGCTGTTGGAACGAGAGATGGGATTATAAACAATCGAGATAGGAATAAAGTGCATTAAGAAAAGATACCGACTAATGCATCAACTTGGGTATCATGATAGATCGAAAATGATGACCATATAGCCAGCTTAGAAGTTAAGCACGATACATTACTACGTAGAAGCCCTGACGCAATCTGTGTGCTGTTTCTCGTGCAGGATACGCGCATTTGCAGGGTATCTCGTGGCTAATTGGGACTTGGGGACATGCTCAGGGTCAGGGGCTCGTGAACCACCCTGCGTAAAGGCGGCACACCCGCCAGCATCGACTAGGGAGTACATGTCCCGACACTCTGGACCATGACAAAATCTGATAATTGATAGAAGGGGTGTCTGGTAAAATTGGAACTAGGTAAAGAAAGAACTCAATTTCAACTTACAAAAAAAAAAAAAAAAAGACAAAGGTATTACTAATAAAGCCTTTTCTCCTTAAGATTTCTTTTAGTAGTTGGACTATGAGCCCGTCGTCACTTTTGATAGTGGGATATTGCTGTTAGTTGCGCTGAGAAGCGATAGAAAAGTACTAGGTACGTAATAGACAGGTAAAATGAACATACGATGACGCACTGGGTAATTGTTTAAAGACTATAGTGTTTAATCATTAGTTAGGTAAATTAGTAGATGAGATCAATACGCATTATTCAACGCGGCTCGTTTACATATCCGTACATAAAATATTATATCAAGTTATCATTTTCTTTTATCATCGCCTCCCCCCCCCCCAAAAAAAGGCAAGACAAGACTTGGTGAAGCAGTGTTAGATTAGACCAGGAGTGCCAAGAACAAAATAGTTTCGCGGCAATGACGATTGCTACGCAGGCACGCGATATAGTCCCACTTGGGCTGTGCATCGTGGATGGTGGCTTTTCAATGGACCTCGATATTCTCTGGGGTCGAAGGGTACCCAATCCCTGAAACATGCTGTGCTGTGCGACGTCGGGAGTAATTCAAGCTTAAAATAAGAACAATCCGTTACTTACAAGATGAATTGAAACGAGTGACCAGACAATTTGTATCATTCGTATCATTCGAAAATACCAAACATGGATGAGAATCTCCGAGGTTGGCCGCAGCTACAAAACACATTTCTGTAGTTTGCTTTACTATGAAGCGATGTCGATGTTATTGTCGAACTCGAACCAGACGTCGATACTGCTCCTGAAAAGGCAATGAACAACGTTAACATTGACATTAACAGCAGACATCAAGATCGCTGACCAGGTCAACAACAAGGGAAATAACGCCGATAGATTTGTGGCTTAGGATCCCCAGAAACCAATGACTGGAAGGATTACCTCTTTTGGATGACCGTTGAGGCAGTTCGAGTTTAGTTGCAGTCTCGAGCTTGGGATTGCCAGGAGATCCGATGGTTCAGAATTATTTTAGTACATCGTAGTAGGACATACCGTAGGATTCAAGGACCCAGGGTTGATCATTACGTCGTAAAATCGGGTTCCATGCAGACACAAGGGTTAAGCTGCGGCGTGCACGAAGCAGGAAAAAAAAAGAATGGATGGTCGCTTAAGAGCGAAAGGATGCGGCAGGGTATTGTTGTCGGGACGAAAGGTGTTTGTGCAGAACAGTTCCTTGCAACGTTGAGATTCGCAGGCTACAGGATACCTGATAATAATGATAATAACCTTTAAAGTTTAGGTAGAAGTACTTCGTACTTTACTGTGTACAGCATAGGTATACATAGTATTAGGTAGGTATTAGGTATTAGGCAGGTATTGTGTGAATTACAGTTTGTGGATTGTGGATTGTAGATTGTGGGTGGTTGATGGTTAATGGTTGATACCGACTAATGCAGGTAGCAGTGGTCCGCGAATGTGGACTCCAGGGCTATTACTTCCGCATCTATTACCAATCCCACTTCTAGGGTTAGCTAGACGGGACGAGACTTCCTTTCTCAGACTTTCTCAGACCTTCTCAGACCTAGAGGTACGTAAGCTACGACTGGCTAATGGCTGGTAATGCAATAAATCAGTGGATGTCCTTTCCCGAACGTCTGAAGCCTTGGTTGTACCTTTGGATGAGGTCCATAGTTTAGGCGTCCAGATAGGTTAGCTTTAGCGCTCTTGTACATAGTAGCTTCTCCAAATACAAGTTTATCTGGTCGTCGATTCAACATTGAATCAAATTAAAAACATTGAATGCTACCAGGTACGTACCCATCCACTAGTATGCGGGAGTACGAGTACATGGTAGGGACATCAGCTTCGATCCATTCCTATGCAGATGGTACTTAGGTACATAATGTAGGCACATAATATCAGGTCGCATAAACTATACATATTAGCTAATCATACAGAAGTCAAATGATACTCTAGTAGTTCAATTCCGACTTTTATTTGGCCAGAAATATTTGACTAGTATCATTATACAGTTGACAATCATATTATCAACAATCACTTCAATCAATAATCATAATACGTAATAGCCGAGAAACCTACCGTTTTAGTCGTCTCAAAGATGTATACTACGGATTTAGGCTCGAATCCTAAGAGATTAGAAATCTCGATGTACAGTGTACACTAAGTATTTCAATCCCAAGTTCCCAACTGCAGTCGCAGCTGCACAGTCTGACCGTGTGGTTGGTGACCAATTACCCAATTAGGTAAGTAACTCAGCGCCTTGTATGTGTGTGGTAGTGCTATGGTAGTGCTGAGATCGAAGAGGAGACTCGGGATAGAGAAATGACAGGACAAGTGGGTATCCCCTCCCGCCAAAAAAAAACCAAAGAAACCCTAGATGGTGGAATCAAGGCGTACTTTACCTAGGGCCACATGCTAAGTGCATATTGTAGGTAGTTATCATGTTGCTGTTGCTACATTGACTGCAGACTAGTATACTGGTATTCTGCTGTACTTGGATGAATTCGTTACCAGCTGAACGGATCTATCATCTAGGAACATTTTGAATGGTATAACCAGTATAATAGGAACGTCACCATGTACTCTGTACATATCCCGAATCCATAGCTGAATCAAACTACAATTAATATATAAACGCCTACGTAATTAAATGTTTCTAGTCTTTTTCTTATTATTATCTACCTACCTAAATTGGGAACGGAATGAGGACCAGCAGCTCTGCAAACGCAAACTTCTACGGCAGGTTTGTCGGCGCAATATCTATTTTCTCGGTAGGTTGCCGCGATATTATTACGGAACAGGTAAGAGAGTTCAGAAAGAATAGTAACCGAATTTATTGCTCTGATATCTGGTGTCGGTCTAATATAAGTTCTGAGCCATTCCGACACAGCGACGTTTAATCCCACGGACTACTCCGATTTTGATGGATGTCACATCTCTCGGCCCAAGTCCATATTAGGTGCAAACTGCAGCCAGTATTAGAAGATTCAAGACGTCGGGACGAGAATCCCAGGCCAGCGGAACATAAAAAATCCATCACGGCAAATTCAGGTCATTTTGATAAATGGCTGCCCGATGCGATCAAGATCGACAAAGTTGCGCGTCATACATAGGACCTAGGACCTAAGTATCATACAAATCATATTACCAATCTTCGCAGACAGCGTGCTTATATCTGTTTGAGACATCGTACACATCATAGTACACAAAATAAAGGGAGCTATCAACGGAGAAAGGACACTCTCCCTCAGACTTCTGACGACTTCTGACGACTCTGACAGCTATCACGCACTGCAGTCTCGGAGATGACGCTCATGCATAAGGTAAGCATAGATAAATAGGGCCGATCAGTGGTACCACTTACGGTCATTGCAATAAGCGAGGTAGACGGTACATTGCAGGTAACTACTACAGTCTGCCTCTACTTTGTAGGTAGACCGTAGTACTAAACTACCTACTACTGATGTATTGGAAGTATTATTGTAGGTATTGGAGGAGGTACTAATAGAGTCTAGAGGTACGAGGTATTGGAGGTGGATTGGAGAGTTGGATTGGAGGACTACAGCTGTACTGCGCACCCCGAATTCAATCGCGCAAGATCATCATCATAGTACAGAAAATATAGGTACGTACTAGATATACTACTATCTGTAGTAGATATGCATGGTATGCATGGTATGCATGGTATATTAGCCCGCAGTATCACGTGACCCTCGCAAATTTGAGACATCGGCTCATATTGTTCAGATTGTCAATGCTCCAGTAATGACATTATGATTTTTTTCTGATTTTCCAAATTTCACGTGGCCCCCCCTTTTTTTAACCAGTTTACTACTACCTCATCTACGCCCCCAATCATTCGATGTTATCGGCCGTGTTTTATTGCCACGGCCTATTACTACTAGTTACCATTCGGCACGAAATGTATTAAACGTTGAACTTTATAGAAGCATATACACACCTTCTTCATACTTTACTACGTATTATTCGTATCGTGTTCAGCTGCATGATGTAACACCTGCATCAATCCTGGACCGGCAGATCTCTTATTCCTATGCCCAAAATAAAATCCCCAGATTGTTCAACACAAATTCACCCCCCCTGGGTAGTGGAATCGATCCATACAGGACCCGCGGTCGAAGTTGGACAAGGTGTGTGGGCGCCTCAACAGCCCTGACATTTCATTGACCATTGATCCCCGCTAGCTTTGAGGATATCAGGTCCTGTCAACTCGGAGAATTTTGCCGCTTCTCAATTGCGAGGATGTTTCGATGCACTGATAATGGATGATAATCAGCTAGGAGGGAACAGGCCATCAGATTCCTGTAGCTTGCAGCGGTGCCCAGTCGACAGATCTCATCACCCACCGCCTAGCGATCTAGAGAAATCCTTCCCCCAAGCTCTTCCCAAGCTCTTTACAGGCTTCCCAAAAGGACACCCTTACCTTTCGCCCACAGGGATGCGACCACCTCTACGACAATATCCCACGTGGTTTGTCGTTACTATTCACGATTACGCAGTATGCTTACAGACGTTGTCAGATCTTAGTGACGAGTTGCAAGATTTACGTGCGTTAGTTACGAGCTTCAGATGAGTACAACAAAATAAATAAATAAAGGGGAAACCACCTGTACAGTAAGACGAAAACCCCCTTCGACAATGCCTACCTAGTTGCTCGATGTACAATACAAATAGGCCAATAATACAGCAAAGTAATTTCAACGAATTCTCTCACCCCCTATCACATGTCGACCAACACGAAATTGAATGTGGCCTATGGATGAGCATCTCGACCCTCCGAATCAAAGCAGGGATACGAGTACGTACCACCAAATACATAGTACAGGACTGTGTGGGTGGTTCCAAAGTAAGAAATATTCCCGGCTAGCAACTCGGCAAGGGGTGTAAGCCAAGCATTTGCCAATCATCGACATTTTACTACAGATCCTCGAAGAGCAGGTAATGGAAGATGGTTGGTTTGCAGAAACCTTATACTAAACTTGAAATGACGAGGGGCTCAAGCGGATGCTTGCCTTCGAGGTTCAAGCCCTCCTGCGAGTCATCGACGACGAGTCGTGATGTTTGGTCCATTGTGCCAACCGAGGCGACATCCGTAATGAACAATATGCAAGAGAATTTCATTATCGAGTTACAAACCACGCAGTCTAGATCATCAGCAGATGAACTAAGTAATATAAATCCACCTAAGCATACAGTAGCTGGCGACTAGTGCTTCAGATTATCAAGGTATACGATGCCAACTAATAAAATGCTAATTGTTACGAAGATAAGAAAGGGATTTTCCAGCCACCAACCAAGCTCCACAGCTGTAATGATCTTTCGAAGGTTTGCGCGGTGTGGGCAAACTGGCCGTGTTGATTGGATGCTTCTAGTTCCGAGTTTTCAACGCCTCGATACATGATGACGACAAGTATGCTAAAGAGTTCTCAACCTAAATTTGCTTGTGTGCTGACCAACATTACAAAGTTTATAGAATTCGGGACAAGAAGCAAACAAGCAATACGTCATTTCATATATGGTTGTGATAACGATTTCGAAGCTGCAAAGGAAAACTTGTTCGAACCAAATCGTTAAACTGTCAATGGTAAATGGTAAGGTTGTAAAAAGCCTCGTTGCACACAAGCGGAGAAATTGTCGCCTCTGTATGAGCTAGACACACCGCCATCGTAAGTAAAGTGCTGTCAACGCGGGCTTGCATCAACTGCTTATCAAGAAATCAGCTTTGTTGAATTTCCATGTTCGTTCCGATGCTTGAATCTGATTCTGACCTGGGAACTCGGGTCGGGACGTGCCCCGGCTCGGTCCTTTGCTTGCTTACACTATTATTTTACGCTACCATTTTAATATTGTTTCTCCAAAGACGTCCATAAGATAGCAATTGTTGGTGTAGATGGCTTCAGGCCTCGTCCAGCCCTACAACAGATCCCTACCTTGATCTCAGGTTCCTGGGAGACAGCACAGGATTTTGACAGCTCCCAGCCAGGGACTTCCCTAGTCATAACACACCCCTCAATGTTAGGCAAGTGAAGGGCTCTCCACCTTCATGGTCAAGAGCCCAGGGTTCTTTTGAGCCGGCCCGGGCGACTACTCGGGTAAGCTAACAGCTAACAGTTAGTAGACAATACATACGAGGCGGTCATCATTCTTAACCCCTGTTCTTGACCTTGACTTTTACTATGTACGAGTGCTGATCTGCATATTCCTAGCCCGAAGTTTACTAATAATCTCGAGCCAATTTCCTGAGAGACCTCGACTCGGCCGAGAAGCTTCAATTCGATAATCAATCTGCCAAATCAACTTCGCGAACACTGCCCTCTGATGCCCAACTTCGATGGGGAATATATTGCCCGAAAGCCTTTCATTTAACTTAGCAACACTAGAGAATACCCATACGGTCTCGTCTTCGACGAAAAAAAGGAAGAGTTGACGGATAGTCGAAGCCGACTTCATCACGCTTACAGCGAGAACCGGGTGGCTGTTGCCACAATTCTACGGGACCTTCTAGCAATAGTCTCGAAGGATCTTCTCAGGTCATGCCTTAGGAGGTTCTCTCTATGGCCGGAGCTAATAGAGGAAGAACTTTGACAAATAGAAACATTCGAATGGCTCATAGTCCATTGGAGAGATAGCCCCGAGTGCTTCTATTGCTTGGTTGAGAGCGCCAAGTGTAAATCCAAGACGGCAGCATTGGCTCCTTGGGCTACGTTGGATGTAACTACCGAAAGGGGCGTCGAATCCTTCGCAACGACTTGCTTGATTTCTTCGAGGACCGAGCCCCATGGCCTGACGAGCAGCAGCAATGACCCGTTTCTGAGGCCAATTATGAGGAAGAGTACAATGCAGCTGAACACTTTCGGGGTTTGATAGCCTCTCTAAAAGAAACGTAAAGGGTCTTCTCAAAGACCGTTAGCGATGATTTGCTACAGAGCTCATAGCCTTTTATTGCTGAGGATGGGACAGGATTGCATGCATCAGCAGCTGCCATACTCCTATACAATCAGCTATCAACGGTTGGTTTTGATAGCGCGGAGTTTCTATACCAAATCTCAATCTACGAAGTTGATTTTTCGCAAACGTTACTTTCATACTATAACATTTACACTTATAGAACCCCTATCCGGCTACGTTTCGCCTTTTGCTTGTACCCTATATATGGATTGTTTGATAAGAAATCTCGTCTCAATCCTAGACCTAAAAGAGACAGAGACAATGCGGCTAATCAACTTCTATACCATTGTCCGACATGATCTTGTTTGACCAGAATTATGTGCGCAACTTCCGTCTTGTCTATTCTGAACCACGGATGTATGCAAAGTACAACAAGCCCGCAGAGCAGAGACTATTTCTCGATACAGGAGAAACATTACATCGAAGCTCTAACTCTACCACGAGTTTATACGAAGTAGCCTCGAGTCTCGATTTCACCGAGCCGCCATGTAACCTGCCTAGTATTTTATAGAGCTTTTACCGCACCAACCGTCGTTATTACTGTACAAATCGAAGAAAACCTCTCTCCGAACCCGAACCGTATTCGTACCTAGCTTGGTCGAACATGTTCATGTTCTATAACTAGCACAGACAGTAGGTGACCACCGGTAGTCAGGATAGAGCTACCTAGCAATTACTAGGGACTGAAATTTTGACCTACCCTTGCTATCAACTACCTTCTCACTGCCGGCCGAAATGCTCGTACCACGAGCTGGTCCATGTTACATGAAAACCCTCGCCATAATCTTACCGCAGAATCCCGTTCCGTACGCAACAATGGCGACATTAAGCCTAGGCAGGTACCTACCATAGTACCTACTAACGCTCGCCCTTAACGAGTACGTAGTATAGTACGTACAGTACATACGATTGTATTTCCTTTTTAGCTATAGTATACGCACATATAGGGACATCCACATAAATCGACTGACTGATCTACGCCTCCAAGGCGTAGAAGATTTGTCAGTGGACATTAGCAATCACCAATTTTAGTAATTACGATCTTGTGAGCACATAGGTCATTTTCCTTTAAATCAATTCGTCTTTTGATAGAGTCTAAATGCGCCCATACGGGAAAGCTTCGAACTAACATCCAGTTTTTTTTTCTCGCTGTACTAGGTATGTTAGGGTTGCTCACCTTTCCCCCCTGGACCCTGCAGGCAAACAAGGGGGCAAATCTTTCCTTTCCCTGTTTCGTTTGCCATAGGATGCAATGCAAATGTTACGGTGCCATTCCACTTGACCCTTGCATGTCAATGCGTTCGCTGTACTGTATACTTCGCTCTGCTCTCTTCACATATTCAGATAACCCGTGCCGTGGTCCTGCGTTTTAACGCATTAAATGGCCGAGTCTCTACGGTCTTGTGACATTCCATGTTTCCATTGACGTTCCATGACTACGTATTTACCCTTTGATGCTACATAATAATAATAGTATGCCGCCTCATTATCATTAGACTTGATTGCTTGAGTACGTAATCCACACTTCGTTGCGTGTTACCGTATCTCCGCTTGGTTTCCTTCGTGAGGGACGCCGGTCGTATGGACGAGTGCACCAAGAGCAGCTGCATTTGCGACTATTGGAAGATCACGTCTCCTACACCTCATACGGAAGCTCGCCTGACTTCTTCTCATGCTTTATAAGCAACTGCGCGTTATTTGCAATAGTTCAAGTCCGTCGTCAGTGTGGTTTGCTCAAATACGAAAAGGGTTCTGCCGCGCGCTTGCATGTAACCCCATGCTGCTATCGTGACAATCCTCCCCCTACCTCTGCTTTGCCGCGACATCGCAGGCCTTGCCGCGTCTGGAGGTCCCATTGTTCGAGAAGGTCTCGCGCTACTGTCACTCGCACATACAGGGTACATATGTACGTATAGGACAGGGCCGGCATCATGAACGCGTCCCCTAGAACTCGAGCAAGGGAAGAGGAGAGCGGAGCGTCTGTGCTAAGGTGAAATGAAGATGGGGGTCCTAGTCGGGACCGGGCGTTCCTGCAGATATACCATGTTCCCCGTACGTTACTAATGTCGTACCCTGCCTGAATAGTACATTGGTTATGCTGAAGAGCAGGCTAGCCGCTAGCCAGACTAATATCCTATTGGTATCGACATTGGGCCGTACTGGAGGTAGTATTTCTAAGTAGGTATAGTATTAATAGGATGCTGTCGTCAGAACTCACCGATGACAATCTGGGTATTCATGAAATGAAACCAAGCGGAATTTCCCTTCCACTGTTCACCTACATTTGGTAACGAGCTCGGGTAGGTTTACGGTTATTACAGACGAGTGCATTAGATAGTATGCGCAGAATAGCGTATTGCTCTTCTTAGGTCAGGTCCTCGCTCATCTCCGCAATCCTGCGCCTAATGTTGACGGCTTTCCTCGAGTCTGCTCCTTGCTCATTTCGCCTTGCGTTATCAAGTTAGATCGATCTCGCACAATCCGCCATATTTCCCACCAATACTGTCCCGTTGCGGACGCGCTTACGTCGATTCTTTTCGCGATGTGTAGGTACTTGGAAGGACATTCGCAATAGCCTATGTAGAACATGATGTTCTATGCAACCTGGGTCGCATCCGTGTCCATGTTCATGTCTACCGATAGCTACTCCCATGCTTCCCCCATTATCAACACACCCTTGCTTTTGAAAATGCCGTGCTTCGCATGGTGCAGCTCTGCCTAGGTGCGCTAGGCAAGTAGGTACGTAACGTAGTCCCATCTACCGTCGCAACGCGTAGCGGGAAAATAAAGGGGATCTTGTACGAGTCTGCGAGCATGAGCAAGGGATAAGCACGATTGCTTATGGTTTGTGCGACTGCACATCTCAGGGATGCGATAGAGGCGAACCGTGGAGCTGGGGCGCTCACCATTGACCAGAGTCGCTTCTCGAGCCCTTGTCCAGCCTTGAAGGCTGGAAAGGGTAGGGTTATTTTTTTCCTTGGGGAGATTTTGGGGACCTGTGCATGGGCAGGGGAATGAGCACGCACTTTACACACCAGGGGGCGAAGAGGCCCGTCTTGTCAGGCTGGTAGGCTGGTCAAGTTGGGGGTCGAAGCAAGCATGTTCCCGTTGTGGGGGAATCTCGAGTCCTCTCATATCACACATAATAGAAATATAATACTACCAACACCGGATTAGGCGCTATGTAAATTACATTTCATACGCAATCCATAAATTAAAGTGAACAAGCTTCAGGATGATTACGGTTCGATCATAAAAAATCTACGGATTGGGTAAAAGATACTTACTAACTTAAGCTATCCGTCGTTAAAGAAGATGAATCTCGCCAAGACCGCTGCGCCGGTCTCGATTATGTAGGTGAGTTATGTGAGTATTCCGTCCTTTAGTCTAGAAGCACTTGCATATGCGGGCGACACGTTCGAGATTAGAATAATCAGCCAAAGTCGGTCTGAACATCATGATAAATCAAGCCGAAAACGTGTATTTCTGCGAGGAAAGGGAGAGAGCCTCACGCGGGACGCCGAAATAGAAGGAATGGCTGAAACATCCCCGGCATCTTGAACGGCTGATCCGAGTCGACAGAGATGACTAATTCGAAACAAGCACGTACATTAGGGCGTTTTCGACCTCTCCATTATCACACACACTTTTCGTGTCGCAATGCCAATCATTTCTCGAGGATGGGTAATGGTGAGGACTAGGGACCGGAAAGTGGCTCAAACCGGATAGACTAGATTCTTGCGGGAAAAACAAACATATCGTGCCAGAAAATCCAAACTACACACGCGTACCTATACAACGGCCTACTATACTAGTTAGGAAGGATCGTCCCATCCCCTGATGGAGTGCTTGGGGATGTGATTTCGTTTTGGATGAATTCGTCCAGATCTTCTTTGACATAGTATTGCGAAATGGACATAGTATTGCGAAACGCGCCGAAGAGGACTGAGAGGTGAGCATTGACGGGACGGTAAGGCCGCCCAGCGTCTTCTCGCTTGAGGGTATCTCCGTCTTTTGGTTACGAGTTATGGGAACGCTTCGCAGTACGACGAAGATGGTCATTGAGGACTCGGCATAATCTTACCTCGATGCGGGTATAGACACGATCAGGTTGTTACCTCTTTCCTCCTTCGGAATCTAGGACTTTCAAGCGGCAGCAGAAGACGTAGGCCTCTTTGGTAATCTTTCGTCTTAGCCGCCACCGGATAATGCGGTTGCCCTCATTCTAGATGGGGTTTTGTCGCGATTGACTGACTTGCTCGTACATGATCAAGAGGCGGTGAACTCGTCATCAGTATCCTTCATAACGCAGACTTCCAGGATACCATTCCCACTCTAGAAGCGAACGATCCCATAGTAATTTAGATCTATGTGTAATAAACTCAACAGTTTATACTCCGACAACTCAAAGAGATTCTCGAAACGCTGTACCGTACAGTTCACTATCAAGTCACCCAAAGTATATGCCCCCTTCAATACAATAGGTCGGCGTGAGTTAGATGTTAGGCGATTAGTGACCTGTATAACCAACCCAATCTCATTTATCTTGTAATTCGTCACCTTGCCAAACTATGCCTTGAGGAGGATAGTTCAGTAATGTGAGACCCTATAGAAACCCCTGATATTGATTGTTGAAGTTTACCCAGCAAACTCAATTCTGGAGTGGATGTGTTCAAATATGCCAATATAACCAGTATCCCTTGGTGAGCATTTTCTGGTTACCTAAATGAACAGTACCTCGAGTGAAAGAATTGACATGTTTACAGATCAAAAGTTGATATTCGAATGATTCTCCCTTGTTAGGCCTTCTCCTGAGGTTGGCGAGCCCAATGTTTTCCTTTATCTCTTTCCTGGGCACATCGGCTCGTTTCTATGTAAATTTGACGTGAAATAGCTCCTAGACTGATTCTCTTAAACTCTATGTGTTTTTTCATGTGAAATTAATGAGTCTTTGTTGCCTAGACTGAGAGTGTCCTGCCCATGTAGGATTTTGGCGCAACTGTCGCTCAACAAACCCCTGATATGTCGCAAATTTCAATTTAAGAAAGGTCGATTCATTGACTGTTGTAATGAATTCGTAGTCGCATGGTTAATACAGGTTTCAGTATCTTTGAAATTTATATGTGAAGCCTTTCGTATATGATATTCAATATGTTCGCGGTCCCCTAGCGGGATCATCACTTGGATATGTCCCACCCACAAAATCAACAAAGAAGCAGCTCGCTTGAAATCAATTACTCCTTGATTGTCAGCTTGACATTGATATGGTATTCTATCAAAGAGTTAACTTATGGGAAAAGATGCACTGGAACGTGCCGTGATATTGATTATTCCCTGTGAGTTCTGATCCGAGATCGTCAGCTTATGGCCCCCCCCTCTGTTTCTCTTCTCCTAAATTGGTGCCTCCCTCCGTACAATACCGTACGCAATAGCCATAGGCTTGCCACTTTTAAGCTTCCTATTGGCTTCAACAACTTCATTATGGGATTTGCTGACCCCAACACTCTTGGGACTATGCGCCACCTGACAGTAGTCGAAGGCTTTGTCATCCCTAACTTCCTGTTATGGTGACAAGTATTCCTAGGTCTTACACAAGAGGTTTGAAAACTTCTTGAAGGGGGATTGGGATGATTCTGGAGCCCCATCAATGCGCTGTTCGGCCTAAACATCTGGCTATCATCAGTGAACTTGGCCGGAGAGCGGACTTGAGAATATACGACTCACCATTAATGTCGCCGGCAGAGGCCCATAAAGATACTCAGCTTTAAAGGTGTATTGTATCACGAAGACTACACACTTTATTTTATGACCGACATCGCAATACTCGGGTGACGTAGATCCCTAGGCCCATAAACAGCGACGCGATAGGAACGCCGTAACAGCAGTTGGTCCTGTTGTACGACATGAGTTGCTAGAGGGGGCTAGCCGGCGAATATTTTCGGAAGAGCAAGACCACTTTCATATAATTCCTGGCCGAGGCTTTTGGATTAATGGAATACAATAATGAGGTCTCCTTA
Organism: Rostrohypoxylon terebratum; assembly: GCA_022497145.1. Taxonomy (NCBI): domain Eukaryota; kingdom Fungi; phylum Ascomycota; class Sordariomycetes; order Xylariales; family Hypoxylaceae; genus Rostrohypoxylon; species Rostrohypoxylon terebratum. The sequence continues at coordinate 212,426 of MU385887.1, read as the reverse complement.
GCCTCTGCTGGGATGTCCTTGTGGCTCTGGCTCCACCTGTATGTTAGGATATTTGTTTGCTACGCCTTGCGTAGGGGTCTGGACACATGATAGAGTTCACGAATGCGAACCCCCTTTTTGTATCACCACAATCGATCCACCAAATAGTCAACAGGACGCTCCAGCTGAAAACAGGAGAGACAGGTGTAAGGAGGTGGGAGGCTCTGCCCTGTCGCCGATGATAGCAGCGGTAACACAAATAGAGTAAATAGGGGTTCTCGTAGGGGATGGAAATTGACACTACCTCTAGCACGCATCTGCTAAGCTAACAAGCTGCCCAATTTTGCCACGGATACGCAAGCCGTATCAATAACGATGGATATGGGAAATAGAAAGAATGACCCATCGTCAGGTATATTAGCGTCTCTGACTGTTCCCTGGGGCGATAAGCGATCACGGCAAAGCCGATTCTGTCTGGTATTTCATCTGCGATGATTTCCGTTTTTGACTAGAAGCTTTGTTATGATGGTACCATTATGATCAATGCGTTTTACCCAACAAACAACTAGTTGCCCCTATCTTTGCCCCTGAATCAACCGTTCTACAGAGATAATCGTGCAATGAGGCTAATGTTCGCGCGTATGCGATGTGCTTTGTTATGATAGGAGATATCAATGTTTATAATGTCAAATCGATTCATGTAGTAATAATGCAGATACGACAGGTGCCGTAAAAACCAGCCATCGAAGATACACCTTGCAGGACGAGGACTGACCTGCTAAGGCAGATAAAGGGGCTTTAGTTCTACACTAAAGCACGAGCTGTATATTGATGTCCTTCTGTTTCCAAAAAGCTAGTATCAATATTACCCTAGACCACAGACCTAGTGTTCGAAAGATCGTCTCTCTATCATGACCCTTGGGTTGAGGACCTTCAATATGTGTTGTATCAAGCGAGAATCGTCCTCGCCATTTATTCAAAGAAGCCTATCGCCTCTTTGAACGTCAGTGAGTCGGTATCTATCCGGGAGGAGTTACTATGAAAGCTGTATAATTTCCATGGACACAGAGCAACCCATACAGATGGTTCCTGTCAGGGTACTAGCTAGGACCCTTACAGTTCCGAATGATACTTTATGGGCATCAACGTGTTAACGTCGCTTTCTCCTGACGTGATAGTACCGCATAGTAAGATGGGTCCCTACCATGAGACGTTGATATCGACTGACGGTTGAGTATACCAACATCGACGATCGTAGGTAGTACTAGGTGCCTATATAAACACTAATATTTGATGTCAACAGAAATCCCAGGTTGCGTAGGTCGGTTATAAGAATCGACTATCATATGTAGTATATCCAAGCGTAGTCATAGATCTGTACGGTCTCGTTGAAGTGTTGGAGGGCAGCTGCGTTGATGGTGAGGATTTAGGCTACCTAGGCAAGAAAGGAGAGTGACAATTTTATAACAAGAAACTGCGTATCTCCAGTCGCCCCCTAACATTAGACGTACTCACTGTAGATAGCCTCAAGTTCGATATCGAATTTGTAGTAATCACAGTATCCACGTAAACGGCATGGTATGTCCCTAAAAGGATCGATATTCATCTTCGACCATCAAGGTAATTAAAAGTATAGTCGTGATATAATCTTATTGTAGTTCGGCAACAAGTGCTTGATATGTATGATAGCAATGTTTCTAATAACCGTCATAATCCAGAGGCTAGATTACGACTATGATATAGCTTTGCTAGGTACCGGCGAGACTACAACTCTACGCTGAACAGCCTTAACTGCCAAATAACATCTGTCCTACTTCTTTATAGGTTACTCGGTTATTTGGATCGTTTTATATTATATTTCAAGTATCTATCCTCATGTATCGATCGATTTGACTCGTGTTAGAGTATTGGAAGATAGGAACCTGGCAGACACCGAGACAGCTGCTTGACAATGGATGATCAATCGGATAGGTCGATTATAGATACGGGGATATCGAGTATCACGATAATTACCGCAAGAGTTTGCTTATTCCATATTAGTATTGCTCGCGATTCGGTGAGCTTTACATGGGCAAGGTATTCGGTAGAGCATGCATTCGACTTCATGGAGGCTTTGTTATGACGTACGATGTCTTGGGCAAACGATACTCGTCAATATGGGCACGACGGTGAGGTCTACGACATCGACGTCGTGTCGACGTCAGACAGGAACAAAGGCTATCGGATATGTTGTGTCACCATACATGAACGGCGTAAGCCGCGTCACGACCAGCACGAAATACCCAGATCGCCAAGTCGCCAGGACGCCAACGCACGTGCTCAGATCCAGATTGACAAGGTTGTGTTGAGCCGCTGAGAAGTCTATTTTCAGCTTCATAATTTCTGTTGTATCATTGGATATCTCATCGTACTGACCAAGAAATACATTCTCTTCACGCGGACTTAATGTCGTTGTGGCTTGAAACACGACGGACTTCTGCTTGTTCAGACGGCAGCCTCCATAATTCGGAGCATGACTGGAGAAGTCCTAGGTCGTCGCTTTCGCTTTCGTGACCTTTTCTGAGTACTATGTACATGCTGCTATACGTACATCAGCCGTCTGCGTAAGCGATTCGGGACTTCCGTACATGTTCTTTTGTTGCGATGCTAGGTAATGGTCGGAGATTCGTCTCAACTTACAGTTACATAATCCATCCGTCGTAATTCTTTCCTAAATGATCAAATCTTCCCGAAGACTCCAACGGTGCTTGTTCCTTTAGATATTAGGCATGTAGGTGGTACGAGTAACATCAGTCATCTATGTACGTAGGATCCAGCCTGTTACGCGACCAGCCGTTCCGTCGGAAGCGCGTTGCAATAATTTCATGTAACGAGCCTTCGAAATTTTGCGGCATGCACGGTTCGTAACGCCATCCTACGAGACGCGTCGAATCAGAGCCGGGATTCGTTGTGCGTATCGTTTCCGGGGTCCCGGAAATTATGTAGGAAAGTGGCGAAGGGACTGAATGAGTTCCGTATTGGGCGGAGATCTGCTATGCTACACCAATCACAGCCTAGTCTCATCTATATAAATCCTGCGATGAAATTACCAGGTGGGATGTGTGAGGCAACATCTATTATTGCAAGGCTGATGCGGCGAAGCTTCCTGGCTTCTTACCTATCGGCAAAGACTTCCTACGGCCTTGGGATTTTGCTTCTGAAAGAGCATCTTATGCAGTATTAGAAGGTGTCAAAAGTGGTCCACATAAGCAATTTTTAGCAGCTTGGTTGCATTCTTCTTGAGCGCTTACATCGAAAAAAACATCGCCCTATGGATCGTTAGCTGATACGGTGTGCTCGACTTAGGTAGCATTGAGAGCCGACAAAGATTCGATTCGGTGCCCGTTCCGATCCAGGCGGATCCCATCCCGCGCATGTGATATGATTATTAATGGGCCTAAGTACAACATATATCGTTACGGCGTGTTATGTCCAATGCCTGCGAGCCTCGAATCATCCTTTCGCCGACTCTTTAAGAAAAAGCAATGCTCATGTAAGCACCGGCATCGAGATCCCAACTCCAGGAGGTCTTGCATACCTATCTAGTAGCAATCAGTGGGTGCAAGCCACTACTTGGCTGCCCCGTCGATGGTGTTTAACGCCAGGGGGTTTCAAATTGCGAGTGGTTGGCTTCTACTACGGTATTGGTTAGAAGTGTGTTACCATGCCAGAAAAAGTCTCACCAATTATTATCTGACTGGCGTCGATACAGCCTGATTAGTATGCCCAATGTCAAAATGGTCACCGTGGCTTGGGTTGATCACGACGGGCCTAGGCCGGCAATCACATGTCTTGAATAAATCCGCGAGTAAGGCGTTCGGAAGTACGACGTCTTATTCCATGCTCACATCAGCATGCATTCAACAGCCGAAGCTCGTTAAATGACAGCCATAGTCCCGCGACGATGTGCGGTCATAAAATCGAATATTCACATAGGAATTACAACAAAGCGGCATACTATCTTATGAATCCTTCGAATCCTCGCTTCATGGTATTCCGAATGATTTTTCTGACTCCTGAATTGATTGAATTTCCCGCTTCCTAGAAGTTCCTAGGAAGAGTGGCTTATTTCCGTCCTTATGATAGGACTTCGGCCGGGAGACCTCGAGAAGACGCGGTGTAACACGATGATCATGGAGTTGTAGCTCCGTTCTGGACCGAGACATATTTGGTAATCCGGCGGAATTCTTCGGTCGATAAGGCTGGAATGAAACCATCCCAAATGCCATACCAAATCCTACCACTGTTATTCGAGCGAGACATGGTCTGGAATCTACAACACTATTACTATTCATACTAGAAAGTACTAGTGATCTTCTACGATTAATTCGCTTTCTTACTAGCGTACCTAGAATCCTAGAGTCTATACGTAATCGTTAATTCATATGCCGTATCAGGTGGATTCTGAACTTGTCAGCATCGAAACAAGCTTCCCTGTGTTACCAACCCTCTCGTCAGACGAGGGAGATCTCTCCGGGACCTGGCAAGCCTCCTCCAGTAGCGGCTTACATACTGGCTATATGTATACCTAATAGATGTAATGCTGTAGGATCCCCAAAGCGTTTGTTCTCGTATAATTCACGCGGAATGCCTGGCCTCCACCAGGTATCCATGATACGAACCATATTTGATATATCCGGAGCAGTATGTATGACCGAGCCGAGTAACAATCTGACGTTTTCGTTAAACTCTAGTCCGATTGACAGCTTGCCTGAGTCGAAGAGGAGTTTCTCAACTAGAGGTAACGTCGATAGCATGATGTTAACAGAATTATATAAGACTGCTACGACGATGGCTTACTACCGTCGTAGCTCAAGCAGGCGGCATAAGCGATCTGTTATCGAGACTAATAATCAATATATTCAAAGTTGGGAGGAAATACTTCAGTCCATTACCTTTTTAGTACAAAATGGCAGGAGCTGCTCCTCATATCCTGATTGTAGGCGCTGGCCTTGGTGGCTTGTTGCTCGGTCAGACTCTTCGCAAGAATAACATCTCATTCGAGATCTTTGAGCGGGACCCTAGCGACGATGTTAGAGTTCAGGGGTGGGCAATTGGTCTTCACACGTAAGTGGCGCAATATTAAAAAGAGACCCAGCCAAGACTAACAACCGGTATCAAGTATCCTCGACGAACTTGATGCCTCGGTCCCAGAAGACTTGGGATCCCGTGACTTCATCAACCACCTACTCCCCCTAAAGCACAACTATGAGTTTGCCTGGTACCGACAAGACCGCACCACGAAGCTCGGAGTGCGTGATGACGGAAGCGGAAAGTTCATCCGTGCGAACCGAGCCCGCCTACGGAACTGGCTGGCAAGGAACATGCCGATCCAATTCGGCAAGCGTGCCCTCCGCATTGAAGAAGCCAATGATAAGGTGACGGTACACTTCGAGGACGGAACCTCAGCTACCGGTGATATCCTTGTCGGCGCCGAGGGTCCCTATAGCCCAAGTGAGTACTTTGATTAATTTAATGGACCAGTGGGATAATGTACTAACGTGTCACTAGCCCGGAAATACCTCCTAGGAGGCAAAGATGTCATCAGAAAGCCCCGCCAAGGAACCATCAGCGGTGAGGCTATCCTCAGCGGCCGTGACATGCAAGAGCAACTGGCTCTCGGACACTCTTGCTACCTAATCGACATGAGCCCGAACGACGACGAACCCGCTTTCCTCTTCTGCGGTCTGAGCGAAGCCTTCGAAGATGGCAAGTCCGGAAGATACTACTACAACATGTTCTGGCGGGACGAGGGAGCAACGAGCAAGGACTTCTGGCCGTACTCAGCTAGCAAAGAGGAGCTATACGACTATGCATTGAAGAAGACTGCTCACTTGCCGGATAAGCTGAGGTCTATCGTCAAGGCGACGGGTCCCCAGGGGATGAAGCAGCCCCCTATCCACTTCTGGACTCTGACTATGACCCCTGACCAACTGCCCCACGGAAGGGTTACGTTGATGGGTGACTCCGCACATGCTATGCCCTCATGTAAGCACCATATTAACCCCCCCTTTTTTCAAAAAAAGAGCCCAACTAACGAATGATACCTAATGAACAGTCCGAGGTGAAGGTGGTTTCCACGCCCTTCTCGACGCGCTTAACCTCGGCAAGGCCCTCGCGAAGATAAAGACGAACGATACCGCCGTGATCAAGAAGGTGCTCGGAGAATACCAGGATGAGATCATCGAGCGGGGATCTAAGGCCTCGGCGTGGTCGAGCATCGCTTTCGACCAGGCTTGGAGCAGCGAGAGCGCCCAGCCTAAGATCGTTTGGGGTCTACCTGTGGTGCCTCTCCCCGAAGAGGAGATCACCGAGGAGAAGTGATAGATGGAATTATATCTATTTATGGGTTAAAAGGTATGGGCTGTACATTTTAGACAGGCAGGACAGGTAGACTGTGGTGGAGCGTACCTAGGTAGGATAGGTAACCTTGGCTTTTATATATATATATTGGATTAAATACACATTGGAAAAGTCTATCACCGAGCCCAATCTCGGATTTCTCGTCTGGGTGGATTTTGGGATTGGCGCATTAGGAGCCGGTTTGGGATGATCAAGACGCGGTGCAACCTCGTTTGCACCTGTGTGTTTCAAGATTATAGACCAAAACCACCTATACGTAACCAACGCCACCTTGCATTTATAGATAGGCATCACTAGTAAGATGTAATTGTTCAACATGTCCCCTGACAAGCCACGATCGTCGGTTGAATCAACACCTCGCCCTTCAAACTCCATGAGCACTACGATGGACATCACAGTCAGCAATCAATTGCGAGAGAGCCAAATAGGGAAATAAAAAAGGGGATAAATACCACACCACTCGCACCACATGCTCCGGACAAGTTATCCCCGACTTGGAAATGCTGTCTTCCGGTCATGGTTTTGGAGTATTCTTCCCCATCTACCGTCAACTTGGTCGTAAGTGTAAACTTGACGTCAAAATTTGTGGTAGGTGACGGCGCGATGTTATCCGCCTCTAACACCTCGATGGTCCACGTTGAGATTGACGAAGATGAAGATGAAGGCTGAGTCTCCGTCGTGTCGCAAGTGTATGTGATGTTATACGGTTCTTCTTCGATGTAAGTCCAGTCCGCTGTGCAATTCGCGCTGCTGGCGTCAAATTCGACTCCCGGTCCTGCAGGAATGGAATTCGGGTTCGTGATGTTGGCATATAGGTAAGCGGTATTGTCATTGCCTGGACGTCCCGAAGGAGAGAAGGTGGTGAGTCTCGTTACTTGCCACGGCTCTATGTCAACTTCTGATCGTCGGTGATCCCTCGATGAGATGGCGAGGGTGAAGAAGCCGGCGAGGGCAAGGATGAGCTTGTGATACATCATCTTGGTTCTACACTAGTGCTGAGCACGTCAATCTCTGTATATTGATAACGATTCTGAGACTATCGTGAGCAGATAATAAAATATAGGACGTTATTTTGTATACGAAGCGAGAATAAGCCGCGAAAACTTATGACCATCGGGTAACGTTGGTCCACAACGTAGCACTGATCAATCTAGGCATGACTTTTCATGATTTTACGAAGTCTGCTTCAATCGATACTACCTTTAGAAGCTATCGTCTGCAGTCATCCATTAGGCTAAATTGAAGCCAGTTGGAATCCATTCCACAAACCCCTTAAGAAGGAATTTGGACATGGAATACGAGGTTCCAGTGACTGCGACAGAAGCTTGTTTTTATTCGTAGTAATATGTACATGTTGCGTCGTGATTTGTTTGGCAGTTTGGTACCTAGTAGTAACTAGTTTTCAGCTTTCACTCAACGTACTACGTGTAGGGCTGGAGAGGAGACCCACGCAATACCGAAATGTCTCTACTCGACCCAAAGAACGGAGACCCGAAGAATCAGAAATGAGAATTCGCGAATAGTAGGTAGGTACCTGTACACTGAGGATTTTGCCAAGTCTTTTTTGCGTTGTTAATTGGTGAGCCGACAGCCACTTACACTCTCATTTGGTAGGGCCACCGGAAAGGGGCCTCGCGCTGTACTCTTCGGGCCAAGAACGGAATATATCGCGGATCCTGTCCAGTGGCGTTGTCATGAGACCCACTGCTCGTCATTTCGCCTTGATTTGCTAGATTTTTTGATCTTGATAGAAGCCATGCTTCTTTAAATCTTTCATGAGAGCTTCTAACGTGGGGATAAAGCGTCTGTCTCCGGGTTCCAAGTTTCGAAACGTTCTTTTGCCTGAGTGTATACTTCTCAATCTGTCGGTGATCTTGGTGGATGACCTGCGAAATGCTTCCTGGGTCTCGGCTGCATCGGAGCACGAGCGCCATAACTTTCCACAAATTACCGGTGTAGGACTGTAGGACCTAGGTACTGATCGGATTGTGAAACCCCTGAAGTGAAATGGTCGCAGCAGTTGTCGCAGCATTATGAATCTCCGAACGGACAATACAATCTCGATTTTGTCAGATTGGCTTCTTCACCGAAACTGGCTATAATGAAGAAGTTTCCGTCATCGAAGCGTATTCAAGAGGTTCTGGCCCTGGTCCACATGAAGACGATGACGAGCTAAAAGCCGACCGTTTATCATTTAAAAAATCGCCGACATCCTCATGGGTGCATTCGATGACACTCCTATGATATCGACAACACTACCTAGTAGTTAGATCCTGATCTTGCAAGTGTAGATCAACAGATAGACATCTAAATTGGGTAGGTAGCTCTGAGAAGGCGAATTGTTGAATGAATCATGACACAACGATCAACTAATTTTACAGCGGCCGTGTGCACCATCCAACTTCATATATCCATAGTACATACCATCACTATGCAACGAGGAGACCCCAAAATCCACACACAAGCAATATCTATCTACCAAAGAAAGAAGTTCATATACTAAAATCCAAAAATCCTCGAAGAGAAGCTATTGATAACACAATTACCGCCACGTGCTCTCCACATCGGCAGCAGTGATATCGCACGCGGCCGGCACGACGTACGAGCGGTTGGGGTCGCTCTCCCACGTGACGGCGCCGGAGCTGGATACCTTGACGAACTTGTACTCGAAGGCGGTGCCGGGGACCATGGCCAGGGTGACGGTCCACAGCGGGTTGGCGGCCGTGTACTGGGCGGCGGACAGCGCGGGCGCGGCGCCCACGTCCCAGTTGCCGAGGAGCGCGATCGAGCCTACGAGCTTAATCGTGTCGCCGTAGGCTGTCACGACGACCTGGTTGAAGGTCAGCGATACGGTACTGCTACTGCTACTACTGCTAGTGGAGGTTGATGAGGCGCACGCGTCCGTGCTGGTGGCTGTCGTGGTGATGGTGGAGGTGCTTAAGGTGGACACACTGGTCTGGGTCGATGCCGAGGCGGAGGTGGAAGACGAGGAGGAGTTACTCCTGCTGCCGGAGATGGCGATGTCGGCGCAGGAGAGGTACACCTGCGGCGTCTGGAACGAGTTCCACTTGAACGAGATGAGCGTGTGGTCGCTCTCGTAGTCCGGGATCTTGATCTTCTTCGTCACCGTGTACCCGCCCGCGATGCTGGTGTAGCACGAGTTGAGCGCCGCGTTGTCGACGCCCTGGCACCGCGTCCCGGAATTGAAGCCCTCGCACGTGAACCAGTCGTTGCGGTAGCACGCTTGGTCCGACGTGCAGTCCGCGTTGTACCCGCATTCCTGCCCGTCCACGTCGGTGCACTTTAACAGGCCCGCCTCGAAGCACTTCTCGGCCTCTTCCTTCTCGTCTTCCGTGGGTAGGTAGCTGGGGTCGATGAACTTGTCGACGATCGTCTGGTTTTGGCAGATTCGGTACGTGAACATCCCGCCGTGGTCCCCGTTGTGGTCTACACACCACTGCACCTCTACGATGTCGCCCGGCGCGTATGTGGCGACTGTGTTGGTGCCCCAGGACGCGCCAGGTTGGTTGTAGTCGACGCTCACGCGCGCGTTGTATCCGCAGGGTCCGCTTCGGCCGACCAGCGCCTCGTCGAGGTCGGGCCACGCCGTCACGGGCTCGAGGATCGTGCATTCCGGGCAAGTGTCCGTACCGGCCTAGATGGAGGAGCATTGATTAGCATCAGCTTCAATTCGAGTGTGACTTATCAGGATAGATCGATCCCCGTACCTCACTTCCGAGGCGGGTGCGGCTCGAAGGCGTGATCATGTAACCGTGACCTCGCACGAGAGTGATGAGGCCGGCGCCTGCTAACGCGGAGATTGCCCTCATGTTGTAATAACGAGTGGACGATACTTTTTAGAAACGATTGAATAATGAGGTGAGGTGTGATCTTGAACCTTGGCAGTGAGGATCTTGTGGTTAATCTACAAACGTCATCATCTCGTCGAACTATCGCGGAAGAAGTCGACTCTATATACTCTTCCACGATGCCCCCATCCCGGCTACATTGCGGTGAAAGCACTAGAAGGACCGAAGCTCACTATAGAGATGATGGAGATTGATGGCGGAGGTTGTCGTTAATCTTACATCTACCGCCACTATATTTCATCACATACCGCCGAGTTCAAAATCAAGCTTTACAGCTCTGCTGCTACGCTGCGCAGTGCATTCGGAAGAACAACCGTCATGCGTCCAGCACGAAGCCCTCGTAGCCCCGGGCGTTCGTCGGCTCCTGGGCACGCGCTGTGGAGGACGACCCCAGATTATAACATCGATGTCATGCATGACGGCCTAGACCGCATGCGGTGGTGCCCCGGAGATCGACCTAGTATTCTGGTATTCTCCATGCGGGAAGGTTCCCCACATTTGGAGGGCAGCTTAGATCCGGGGCGTTTTTGGGGTATTTTTGAGGGTGTCGCCAAGAACCCCATCGTTCTATCAACGCGATAGAACCCTGTGATAATAAATTCTACGACACATGGTCCGGTCCGAGATAGCGCCGGATGGCACGCTTCAAGCTTGATTCCGATACCTCGCTTAGCTGATTTATCTGCCGCGAGCCACTGACATGCATGACTGTCCAAGAGCCTCCCTACATCTAGCAAATAAGGTTATTTAAACTCCGTCGTCGCGACTCCGCCTCTAGCCTTAGGTCGCCATTCATGGTCCGTTCGTACCTGGCGATGATGGTGATGTGCCGAGGGGGAATGGACCGAATTGATATCTCAAGCCCCCTCGTGATGGTTTTTAGCTAGGTAGGTACTCAAAACATCTTACCTTGATAATACTTGGAATTACAGTGTCACGAATGTTAAGACGAGGAGATTAGCTAATTAATTGTTTCTGACAGCTGTAATATGAACGGATTTGCGCAGAGGGCTCTTGCTATCGTACATTTGCCTTCAACCGCAATCAACGTCTTTCAGCCATTTTGTCCGTGTTGGACCATTATGCCCTCCCCTTTTCCGTCATCCGTCGTAACGTCATTGAACTGGTCGATCGCAGGGGTAGGCAAAGGGGTATTAGGTCTGGGTGACTGGGGATGTAAAAAAAAAGAAAAAGAAACTTCGCGAATTTGGCCTCCGGGCTATGCATCAACTTTTGTCTACCCGCAAATCATCCACCCTTAACCGTTGTCCTATGCACGGAGCTTCTGGCGGTATGTCAACTCTCTAAGCAATGTACCGGTGTCTCAAGTTCTCGCAAGCGAAAAAGTAGGCTTAACTACTGATACAACTTGCAATGAACGGTGCCTGTTTGACCATGGTTGTAAATGGGTGCGTTAATCTTGAGTAGGGGGAGATTTTCGGGGAGAGTCGGCCGCGGTCTCGGAGGCTTCATCGGTCTCCTCGGGTTGCCATATGGCTTCAATAATGCTCATACGGGAGCCCTGAGGTCGGGTGATACCCTGCCATGGATAGTTAGTGACTGTGTTCTATCTCATCCCATCCCCTGTCGCGCAGGTATCACAGAAATAATCAGTAGAGAACTTACCTTGAAAACGAATCTCTTGTCAGCTTCCTCGAATAACTGGCGAAAATCGGCCTCTCCGCGCTCCTGCGCGTTCAGAAGCGTCATCATAACGAGATCCATGCTTCTCATAAGACGTTCGTCCCACGGAGTCTCAATGCCCGGCTCGCTAATGCACAGGTCATTGATGATGATGCGGGCGCCGGGCTTGAGAGCCGGGATTAAGTTGCGGAGGATCTGGACGGCGTAGGGAGTCGAGTAATTGTGCATGATCCAGCGGAAGTAGTAGACATCGGCACCTTTGACCGGCTGCTCCGTGAAGAAGTTGTGCGCCTGAAGGGTGATGCGCTTAGCGACCTTAACTTCGGCGCAAATCGGCTTGGGCGCGCTCTCGATCATCTTGGGCAAGTCTTGCACGACGAACTTCATATTACGGAACTGGCGGGCCAGATACAAAGACGCGAAGCCGTGGCTGCCGCCGAGATCGACGAGAGTGCCGCCGCGGGCATCTACGTCCGTGAGGTCGCAGCCCTCCGTGATGTATGAAAGCTCGTAACCCTCACCACCGGTAAGGCTCGCCATGGCCTGTCCCATACGCTTGGCTCTCTTAGGGTCCTTACCGATAGTGACAAACATGGGTTCAGAGTCGACGGTGCCGAACGCAAAATTGAATCCCGTACGAGTGAGGTTCTTGGCCTCGGGATACTTCGTCAAAGCATCGATCACGCGAGCGGATGCCGGGTAGACATCCTTGGTGTTGAAAGCCACCCACGACTGGAGCGACTCATCCTCGACGAGAAGTCGAGATGCGGCCGTGTGCATGATCACGCCAGGGCTGGGCTCCTGGAACAGATGATTGACCATGCCATGGCGCAAGAGACGCGCCAAATTGGTGGCGTCGAGAGTGGTCTGACTCTGCAACTCCGACAGCGTGATTGAGCCATCGACAGGAACAATTTTGGCTAGTAAGCATCGTCAGTGTCTAATTCATTCGATATCTTTGAATCCCAGTTCTAGAAAATTACTTACCAATTTCATAGTGGTTCAAAAGCTGAAGGCTCTGGGTGTCGAAAAACTATTGTGCGACGATGTCAGCATTATGTCTCATCCTATACCGAGGTAGTCTCGTATAATCGCGATGATATAATAGGGCAAGCGGAAAAAATCATTGTGAAAAGAATGTCTCAAATGTCTCACTTACGTTCCACGCCATCCAACGAACAGATTCTCGAGGACCGACCATGAGGTCCTGGAGGTCTTTGGCAGCTTGGATTACTTCGCGACGGCTACGCGCGACGTCGGCGGGCACCTGAGGAAAATCACTGGGAGCGTCAATGTCGAAGCTGGGAGCCTGAAGACCGTGCTCGTTGAAGTAAGCTTCGACCTTGGCGGTCTCAGTGCTGATCTTCTGTGCCAAGGCAATCATTTGAGAGGGCGCCATCGTCAAAGATTTGTTAAGTTGCTTTTTTGGAGGAAAACACGAGAGATTATTACCAGAGTCTGCTCTCTGGATTTTTTGCAGATGGTGGTTTTTTTCCTCAAGGCAGTTTGGTGGGAATTCAGGTGTGGACCTGAGATTTTGTTTTTTGCAATCTGTATTTACAGGAAGAGGTGTGGGAGAGGAGGGGTGTAGCCAAGTAGCCAGCCTGAGCCTAACCATTTTTATGGGAAGTTGGCGACGGCAATGTTTGTGATGTTTCGTTTGTCATCGGTGGCGTCGATGTGGTTTGATTGGTAAAGTAGAAACAAAGCAAGCCGCCAGGGCTGATATGAATATAAGGGTCAGAAGCGAGAATAGTTAGAGCAGTGACGTCCAGACGACCGAAATAGACGAACGAATTATAGACACAATTAATAATACCGAGGGATGTTCTGATGTCCCACTTACAAGTCAAGCGAATGTGATAACTGGGAGACGACGTTCGGTCACCGAAGTGTATAATTTTTAGAGCCTCTGTCTAAAGGTTCGACAATCATCACAGGCCAATATGATGTCAATGCCGTGTAAGTGAATCCTAGGCTTAGCTCAAAAAGGAGAAGGAAGAGTAAGCCCCGGCTATTAATCTGTATCACATCTGCAAGGAGTTCATAGTGTGAGACAGATGTCGTAGACGTGAAGACGAGACGAATAAGCTGAATCCAAGTTGATCTAGTAGACAAAGAGTGCAGTTAGCCTTTACTGTAATTTCTCAGGTTTGCTCTTTTCCTATACTGATTGTCTCTGAATATGTTCCTCCATGGTTTCCTATGAAGCTCCCTTCTCTCTTCTGACGTATACCACTAGTAATTCTACCAATTATTTCGACAGAAGTTATCACATAGGGATTGAGCATACCTGTAAATCTTTTCCTTCGCCTTCCTCTTTGAGAAGAAGAGGTCAGCAGATTTGCCGGCTGCTCTGCAAGGGAGATAGGCCTCTTCAGCCACTGGGATGTTGGTCATCCGAGTCCAAAGTCTGACAATACCTAGTCACAATAACTCTCTGGAATGGGAGAATACTCTTAGGCGACACTGCCGGAAGAGGACGAGTATATGTCTTAAAAGTATGGTAACAATTGAAATAAAACAACACCAGGGATCTTCCGGGCCAGAGAACTGGTTGACAGCTACCGAGGACTTGGTCTTGGGTCCAAGAGGCGTTCGCTTGTGGTGTGTCACACGGCAGACATGCAAAAAGAACCGCAGTGCTTTTTTTCTTCTTCGGTACGAGGAACCGGTCGGGACGATGTGAGAAGATCTGTGTTGTCTGCGTGGTGGTAAAAGGATTGGAGGAGTTGGTCCAACGAGATGGAGACGCGAGAGACACGCAGCTTACAGAGAACGACTACCTTTCTTCCCTCAGCTGTATGACCCGACGTGTCTTAGGCCATTAGGGGGCTCTTAGCTCAGCGCCCAACAGCTAGGGATGAACGGAGCCCCGGCAGCGTGGGAAAGGGCCTGGAGGGCCAAGTATGGGTTTCGTTATGTGCTTGAGTGCCCTTTTCTGGCTGGCTGGTTGCGTGTGGTATTCGGCCGTCGTGCGGACCTGTCGTGGGCGGTCTAGCTGCGGCTATCCTTTTCTTGCCCGGGTGTCTGCACTGCAGTGAATTGTAACCCCTGTGCGTAGGTACGTGAGTGTGTCTAGTCTTGTGCGGTGTCCCTCCCCCTATCTCCTAGGTTGGCTTGGAGTAAACGGTAAGCCATCTTGTTTCCGGAGTTGAGATCGGGTTGCCGTTATGGTAGGGTTGCTGTTATGGTATATGGGACGAGATCTTATAAAGCAGAATGTGGCAGTATCCCCCTTTAACACCCATGGATGTCGGATGTCTGTACCGGAGTTTGCGGGCCCCTTGCTTCACGTCCCGGATCTTCCTTTCAGATTAAGAAGGTTCCACTCTCTAGAAATACCCTTATACCTGTCGGTGTCCTTAAATGTAACTTTCCCCAGATACCGACCGATAGGATCCATCTATAATGTAACATGCTATCCAAGAACGTGGGATCCTCAATATCCTCAATGTGTCGTGATAGCACGAAATTACCTAGTCTGTCATTTATGGGAACCAACCTAGATATTCCATTGGTCCCATCGTGACGGTCTTCGGCCTAAAAAATGCATGCATAGAGTTCCACTTCCACGGCCATGAGAGGAACCATGAGCTCCCTGGTCTGGCTGATGACCTGCATCTATTTGCATTGGCCATTCACCAATAGAGCGTTCATTACATGCATTAGAACATGAGAAGCGCTGTGGGTGTTTGGGATTGATTGCAGACCGTGTCGGGTCGTTCTCATCGAAGATGCAAAAGCTAAGCCCTCAGATAGCCGGCTTACTACTAGGATATCGCCTCTTCAAAGATCAACAATTCTAAAGAGTAGGAATCGACTGGGATGTCTTAGCCCTATTAGCCTCTTTGGGTCCGCAATAGATTGACTATTCAGGTCTGTTGTGGTTCGCCTAGCTGACGATCTTCTGATATCGAAACACCCAGCTTCAGTCCACCAATGAGACAAACATATGAAGCTTTCTTGGAAATCAGATTCAAGAGATTTTGTGGTGCTATTGAGGCGAGTCTTGTATGCTGGGCATCGAATAGTACATCCGACTCTTGCTTGAAGAAGGGTTGGTCGATGAGGAATTCTCAGCGAATCGTTTTTCAATTCTAATATGAACTCTACACGACAACCTTTCAACGCCCACGTAACTCATCCTTGGCACTTTGAGAAGCAGAGACAAGACGGTGGCAAGGTTAGAAGGGGTTTGGAGCTATCATCCTTATACTTCATCTGGCTCGTTCTAATCCTATGGATATATTGAGTCGAGAATTTATATAATTTGGAAATATACTCGAAACGAACAACGCATGGCATAGAACAGTGGACAATAGGGCTTCGTCGGAAGTCCTCGGGTTCAAAATATGACACGTCGACTGTGGCTTCGAGTATGGTGCCGTTGGGCTTGCTTTGGATATTTTCACCGGTTTCAACTTATCTTGACTAAAACGCCACACTGCCGTAAAGGCTACTAGGTGACGTTTATATGTGACTTAGGTACTATAGATACCCAGCAAGTATCGAGAACAAGTACTAGGTACTTAACCTACTAGTATCGATGAGGCTTGCATTTTAAGTGCTTACGAATGTCTCGTTAGCATGTCTGCATGTGAAGCGCTTGGAGTATGGTAGGTGATGTACCTTAGGAATAAATTAGTCGGAGAATGTTTTCAATTGAATGAACCATTAATTCTGTGAGAGCAAGCGCCATTCAAAATGGTTCTAGTTGTTGCGAGGAAATGGTTACAATTGAGCCGTTGAGGTTCTGTCACCGCTCTAATGTAGCCACCGACAGTCGTCCCTCTTTCACGATGCTACGTTGCGAAACTTTGAGCGTCGATACTATACCAGCAGGTAGGTATCTCAAAGTCGTAAGCCAGGGTCTTGAAGTGTCCAATCAGGGCCCGAGCCTGTTGATCTCAGGGCAGTTGCACGACAGGGCGATAGCATCTCTTCACCTGGTAGAGGCGTCTTTTTGCATATGGTTCGAACGTAAGGTAGGTAGTTGGGAGGCGAATCATAGGCGCGGCAAAAGAACGATTATACGATCGATCAGGTTTATCCGCGGCGAGGCGGGCATGGCGGGACGGAACCTAGTAAAAGGGGCGTGTTTGCTACTCGTCTGTTTTATATTATTGGTTGCGAATCATCATAACATCTCTTCCTCGTTTCTCTCTCTCGAGCGACGGATACTTGCTTGAAGTGACAGCGGCCACTGCTGCAGGACGCTCATTTGGGAGAGGGGGGCATGGTAGCGTACAGTGCCCAGGCGTTTGAGGCGGCGTTGGCGTCGGCGATTCTTAACCCGGATAGGCGAATCCCATCTGCTAATCTTGCTGATCTTGGGGTACCTACATAGGGCGAATCATCTCCATTTGGTAATGCGGGTGCGGGCTTAGGTATGATTGCTTTTGGAGGATTTCGGGCACGCGGATATCTCGCACCCACTCAGGAACATAGATTAGCTAGCAAACACATGCGGGTTCACCGATATTTCTCGCATGGCAAGATCTAAGCGATGGTGGGTAGGTAAGAACTCAATCGAAGTGATCGGAAGTGATATGTGATATAATACATACATACCTACTATAGGTATACCTGTGAACTACCTAGTTACTAGTATCTATATCACAATATGGTAAGATACCTTAGGTGGTAGAGATGGATAGATGCTAGATTCTTGGATCTATGAGTGAGAACAACGCATCGTTCCTCATGTATACATATTACATAGTTAGGTAGCATTACTGTACTTGTGTTCGGCGTGAAAAAGGACAGGAAGCCTAAGGTTGTTTGACAGGTTTCCGACGCCATCGGGTGTTACCCCTGGCAAATATATGATCATCCCATAGTGACTCTCTGGCCGCATGTGATAAGAGTTCTTCGTATACTTTGTTTCAGATAGATATGTAAATGTGTTAAAGATAGAGTATTCTATTGTTCCATACATCATGTATTATATTCCCTATCACATACTATTAAGTGTTCGTTGGTGCTTATTGGCGCTCGCGGACACGGAGACCGTCTTGGTCTTGGGATCAGATGGAGCTAAGGGGGCTAAAGGAGCTATGGGAACCAAAGGGGTTAGCCATTGTCACGGTGGAGAGCATAGTGAGAAAAAGATATTTCCTATTTCGGCTATGAAAAGTAGCGATTCTCCAATGATAATAGCTCCTGCGAGCAAGGGTGGCTGAAAGGATCTAAAATTAGTCAAGCTAGCTGGCTAGTGGGTTGTTGGTTTGAACCTTGTGGACAAATTTCCCCAATACCTCAATACAATACTTGTATGCTGTATCTCGAACTTGTATCTTGAGACTTGAGACTTGAGACTTGAGTATCCGCTCTCCATCACTCTCCTTCTTCCATTTGCCGTCCCGATCGCGTTCCCACCCAGTAATACATAGTACCTATAAACCCCGTTCCTGATATAAACCGCCCCTCGCAATGGCCTGCCTCCTTTTTTACTGTGATTCGGGTTTCTGTCCGTAAACGCAGACGAGTGGCATGTACAAGAGTAGCGAATTATCATGATATCCTTTCCTCACTGAAACCAGGAGCGCCTCCACTTGTTCTCTTCTCCAATGAAGCCCCCTTGTCATAGGTCCGAGCGCTATAGCTTGTATGCCATCGAGCAGGATCGTCTTCCAGTACAGCCCGACACTCTTCAAAGTCTTGTTTTTCGGCCACGTACCGATGGGGATGTGAAAGACCCGTTCCGTCACGTTCACGTATCCGCATTCCCGCATCGCCGCCGCAATGCGACCTTCGTTCGAGGTTCGGAAGCTAACTCCTAGATTAATCAACCCCTCATCCACGTATTGCCAGTATTGGGCAACCGGGTGGTCGCTTGCTAAGGTATTATTGGTGCTCATGGGGAAATGGTGGATTTCTTGCAGCTCTATCCAGCCGCCTGGTTTTAAATGACTAAAATTGAATTAATCATCATGATCATGTACCTAGTCTCAGTCACCACCTGTGGATCGGACTCTAGACTTACTCGTAGGATGTTCTTAATAAACTATCCCAGTCTTTGATAGCCATGATCATATGCCGCGAGTGTATGTAGTCGAAATGATTCTTGGGATGAAGCCAGGGACTTTCAACGTCATCAACCATGAACCGGACATTGGGTGGCACCCACTGTGGTTGGATGGGACTCAAGTCTATGCCGAGGACGTTTGCGCTAGGATATGTATCGCCCACTAAGCAAGTCAGTAACTTGAACAGATCACCATCATTAATGAAAGCAGCAACTTACTCTCAATTGCCCATATTCCGGTGCCGGTTCCAAGATCGAGTATCTCGTGTGGGTTATCGAGAGGCGCGAAGTGAAGTTTCTGACACAACATTTTAACCATGGCGTGTTTCATATCCTCGCGTTCCTGTTCGACATCATCATTCGGGAAGTTGTATCGCCCTTCTCGAAACTTATGATACCTTCTTCCATTCTCGAAGGAAAAATCCCAGATGCTCGATGACACCGACGTAGATGCAGTCGTTGCCGAGTCTGACTCGTAGCCCGCATCATCATCGACTGACAGATTATCGGCCACGATAACTCCGGACCCGACTTGCTGAACCGCTTCGGCTTCGTCACCTAGCTGCTGGAATGCGGGGATTCCTTGGGAGGGAGCCCCGTATTGACCACTTCCACCTTCCCCTTCCATAGATGAAGCCTGCGATGTGTATATCGGGTAGACATTGGCATGAGAATTCCTGCTTGTTAGGTGATGAACCGATGGCTTTTCGGCGTCGCACGGGTGCGGAGCAGCCAATTGAAAATTCCAATTCACCCTTACCGAGAAGCCATTCAGATTCAAAGGGTTATTCGCAGAGGCGTAAGGTCGTTCACGTTCAATAGCTAAGCTTAGAGGTATGGGACTCGCGTTATTGAAGTGCGGCGCCCCGGTAACGCTATCGATTCGAAGTTGAGGTAATGTGATCGGTGAGCTGGGAAGCTTCTGTTCTTGGTTTCTAGCTGGTAGGGAGGGGAAAGAGGGGAGAGAGGGGAGTGGCGGAAGTGATGTATAATGTGATATATTCGAAGGGAGGTGAGCATAGCTTTGTTGTAGCTTTGGGGATACGACAACAGTCGAACCCCGACTGAAGTCTGCCATGCTTGACAAAGAAATAAGTGAAGATCAAAGAATCGTTGATGGCCTGTCGTTATATGTCAAGCGTCAGGTGATAAGTGAGAACCTGAGACATTCAAGCAGCCATGCGTATATATGCACCTGGTCGTTAGAGCTGTCGGGTTGGTTCACTCAGGGAGATGCAAAAAATAAAAATAAAAAAACGGGGGATAGACTGGGTTTTCCTTTCAAATTGGCAGGACTCGCCCTACCTCACTTTTCTACGCCACGGTATCTGTTCCACCGAGCGAGTACTGGATGGAATACAGTTTTTTTGGTTGTGGCTATTAAAGAGACCGGTAGCATCGACCTCGGATGCCCGCATGAGCACCAGCGCTGGCGGAGAGTCTTGGATGACTGAAGTACCCGCGTAATGAGGATTGCAACACCGATACACCGCAGCTCGCCTGGAGGGGCCAATCCGCGAGTTGAATTCACGTAACCACAAATAAACAAAGAAGTTTGGGACTTTCGAACAAGAACTATTCCTGAACAAATAACATTGAATAGCGTCTGAAAAAAATACTTTGAAATTTATTTTCGCGTTGGGGATCTCTAGATGATTAGACAATGAAATGGCGATGAAATGGGTCGATATCTCGAGCTGCAAGGCGAATGATGAATAGGTACCTTTCTCCTTAGCTAGGCGTTTGAACGATTTTAATTGCTGATCGGAAACCGAGCATGCCTTTCGTCCGACCTAACTTGATACTATGTACCTATACCTACCTGGCAATATGACATTCTTCCATTCCCTATTTGGTCTGTCTGGTATACAGTATATGATGGATATCGGTCAGGGGTCAGGGGGTTCGGATAGACAGCCCAAGCCCCCACCCTTATTCCAAAGGCCGCACCGCAGTTTTTCATTCGAATCTCGTGCAGTTCGCCTCTATAGCGTCATACTAATTTCATGTCTGTATGAGATGGGCCCGTCGAGAAAAACAATAAGACGGGAGATAACATAATACCCACAAACATCTCGCATGCTGCAGTCGCCGGGTACTATTCTCAAGTACCAATACACCTGTTTTTTTGTATTAATATAAGAATTACATTTTTTAGTGATCGCGATGTGTATAAGATACTTTGAATCTATAGTAAACCATGTCAAAAGGGCTTGGCACTTGGTTCTTGTGGTGGTTGTTGCTGACTGAAGTTTCTTGACGGTTTGCTAGGTACACAATAGACAAACCGGAGAAGATCCCGGCAAACAGGTAGAGCCCGACACGAATGATAGCTATGTTAACTTTATCGCCAGGGACTGGACTTGTAGTATCCATGATGCAGAATGGGGGCACCTACGATGGAGATGGGCAACTGCATGAATTTTCTCCGATATGACAACATCTCAAACGTTCTCCTCTCGAAGAATCATTGGAAGACGATTACCCAATAGGTACCAAGGTAGACTTTCAATACCCTCATCCTAGCTTAGTACGGTTACGCCGTGGAATGTCATATTATGAGCTAGTCACATCGTGTGTGCCCTTGAAAGAAGATAGGTAGGTACCAGCGAGATTTGTCAGCCTAGCACCGTCTTACGCGCGGAATACTCACGTTCAAAGCCCTCAAAAGCCGGGGGAGGCCATGGTGGATGCTATGTTATAACCTGTTATAACCTCCTTGGGGTTACGGATTGAAAACCTCGTCTGATTCTATTTCTAGACGGCCGGGCCCACCCGTTCTCAACGTCAACCGCCCCGAGTTACCAAGCGTCCGGGTCGCTGCAAGATAGCACTTAATGACTATAGTCAACTGCATGTATAATAAAATCGGATTTCTCCTTACTTTCTAGATGACTATCACAGGGCCGGCAAGTTCGGTAAGTTCCTAGATTTAGTATGGGGCAACGCAGTGACAACTATTCCACAAGATTCTTCACACATATACTCGCAATCTATAGAGACATGCATCTCCCTGTCAGATTTCGGGGCGTTCAGGGGCGCGCTTTATTAAGTCGCTTAAGAATGCCACGATATAACCCTGTTCGCCTACAATATTCTATAACTAAATCCCTGGATGTAATTTTCTGAGATGATTTCGTTAGTTGTCATATTATCATATTCCTCTAACAATAGCCCATAGTGTCGCTGATAGGCTTACCGTCTCTCTCTTTTATATACTTCGGGACCGGCACTTAAAGAGAAACATACCTAGGGACATTCTTAAGACCTGATTTACTAATCATTTCTGCGCATGGCAATGCTGACGCCTTTTCGAGGCGAACAACCTTTAACTCGTGATACACTAAACTGACTGAGGAGAATGAGGAAAACCCACGACTAGATTGGATTGTCGCCTGATTGTCCCTTGCACTATTCCACACACAGGTATCCACGCCCAAGGACCCGGCTCGCGATGAAACAAAGCCCGAATGTCGAACCTGGAGCTTTCGAGAGCATGCTGGTATGCCGTACAGTATCATGGCAATTTATACCAGTAACCCAGTGACAAGGTGGTTACAGTGTCTCTCCGGAAGGAGGAGGGTACCTAATCTTAGCTTCGTCACAGGTACGACCATCGGTGCGCCGTTAGGACGTGATTGGAAAAGGTAGCTTTAGGCATAAATATGGAGCGATCTATGTCCTTCTTACTACCCGTCGAGATCGCTCACATCGAGTGCGTGGCCATCGCCGTCGCCGTCGCACATTGGAATCTTGAGGTACCTAGATGCTATATCATACGTGCATCTACTGTACACGGCCTATGTCATCATATGCTCCCGCTGAATAGGGGTTAAGGGCTAGCTACCCTATAAGCGCCCCTGAATGCGGGGAACGACCAAACCCCGCATTGTCTGTGCGATCTCCAGTAATTCCATTTCTTTACATCTCCTTCAAAAGATCGCGAAAGAGTTAAATTTATGGAGTGTCGGCTCGATGGCGTCTCGAAAAAAGCCCTTCAAATACTGTGAAGGCGCGCCGTCTTGGAACCCGACGACGTATATCGCGGACGCCCCACTCCACGAACGAGCCGAAGCTCTCCTAGCTAAAGATGACTTCGCGTCCGCCATCACAACATCCTTCTCGCTCCCACCGCCGAACCGCGATAAATACACCTACCACGCGATCGTCAGCGTGACGCTATCCGAAGTGCAACATGTAATATCGCTCGGCCGACAAAACGGGCTGCACGCCTGGTACTTCGCGCCATCATCTACGCCAGACGGTACAACCCCCTCTCCATCCGCCGACTCGAACGCCACCGACATCACCACCACGACCTCCGACCCGCACCCGCACCCGCAGCCGAAAAAGCAAATCCTAACCTCTCTCCCCCCACCCCCCCGCGCCGACATCGAAGCCTACCTCTCCTTCTTCACGCCCACCACCACGACCGCCTCCGCCCTCAAATCCCTCCACTCCAACGCCAAAAAATCCAGCCTCCGCCTCTCCATCGCCTCCTACCTCCTCTCCAAGCGGTTTCTGCACCCGACCCTTCCCCACCTCTCGATCCCCAAACTGGGCAAGAAATCCACCGCGCCGCCGAACCCGTACCTGCAGTACCTCCGCTGGAGCTGTCTAGCGCTCGAATACGGCGGTCCGAGCCCGGCCGCGACCCTCGCGGGTCTGCGCTCGCACCACGTGCTCCCGGTTCTAATGCACCACTTCGGGTGCGCGTGCCCGACGCACGAAGCCCTGTCCATCCTATCCCTTGTCGCAGCGGGGCGCGAGGTCCTCGATATAGGGAGCGGGGGCGGGTACTGGACGTTTATGCTGCGCGCGTACGGCGCGCGCGCCGTCGCGGTCGACAACGCGCAGAGCGCGTGGAGGGTGAACTGGGTCGACGACACGGTGATATGCGAGGGAGCTGCGTATCTGGCGAAGCGGCGAGCCCGCAAGATAAAAGAAAGTGGGGGCACTGGAAACACTAAAGGTGAGGAGGACGCCGTAGATCCCGATGAACCCGTGCTTTTACTCGTCTACCCCATCGTCGGGGGCTCGGTCGCGGGCGGCTCGGAAGGCGGCTTCACCCGCGCGATGCTGGATGCGTATTCCGGCGACACGCTAGCGGTCGTCGGCACCCAGAACCGGAACGGCTACACGGGATTTAGGGGGGAGAGCATGGATGAATATATGGAGCGGGAGCAGAGCTCTAGGGGCTGGGTTAAGATTGTGCAGATTGCGCTCCCGAGCTTCCCCGGAAAGGATGAGGCTCTGTTCGTTTTTCAGAGGGGTGACAGGGCACCCAAGGACGTAGATGTTCGTCAGGTAGAAAAGGACAAAGATAAGAAAGAGAGTGAGGGCGCCAGCAGTAGTGATAATAAAGGGGTTACGTAAGTGATATTGTATTAGATGAATGCTGTGAAAGTAAGTGTCATTGTATCCAATCTTTACCTATCTACCTAGTAGCCTTTTGAGCCTACTTAGGCGCTGGAGTTGTCATAAGAATGGCTCTAGGTAAGAATCATCTTACTACTACGTTAAAAGATTAATACGTTTACAAATCACGATGACCTATTCATATCATAGGGATATGTCAAATTTATTGAGTCCCTATATACAGGTCGACCTGCCAACTCTTCCATCCTTGGCAACTGCAGTCATTTCGTCGATCAAAAAAAATCATTTCTCCATCGAACTTGGAGGAAAAGAAGAAAAAGGCCCCCTATATACCTTCCGCCAAAAGACCTAACCCATGATATTGATGAGATGGGCAAAATGGAGGAAGACATCTGAGACCAAACAAAGTCGTCGGTTGCTGATTTGGAAAGAAAGAGAAGACTGGTCTTCTCGAACCTCTAACATCAGCCATAAATACCACGAAACACATCGAAACCTGAAGATGAATGACCTCTTTCCTCATCAATTAATGACCAAAAGCACGGAGAGGGTTAAAGGGCTGTGCTACTTCCGGCACCGCCTTCATGATCTGAGCCACCATCATAACCTGGGTTATTCTAATTGTTATTAGCCCCTTCTCAGAAACTTCCATCGAAGGTGAGGAGGTATCATCGATAGGTCTTGGTGGCTAGTTGCCTGAGGAGTGGTAGCTGGCTGAGGAGTGGCAACTAGTTGGGGCGCTGCAGCTTGCTGATGGTTAGCGGCTAATTGAAGGCCGTCGCGCACTCCGAGATGAATGAGATACCTCTGGGTGACGTGGTCAAGGTCCTCCTTCATAGAAATCAAATCTTCGTGGGTATCTTCCTCCTCATTCTCATATATCTTTGCGTAACTAGTGATGAGGTTTTTCATTGCCTTATCGGAAGTTGACTTCTTCAATAAGCCTGCGAACACGTCCCGCGCAAACTCGTTCTCGGCGAAGTATTCCTCGATTTCTGCCTCGGTTCTCCATGTGGTGGATACGCCCAACACTGACTGTCCCTGTGCCATAGTGTCTAACAGGCGTTTCTGCATCTGCGAAGGTTGTTGAGGGGGTCGAGACTGGGCATTGTTCAGCACATTCTCGTCAACTTCGGCTGCGGCCTGTGCCGGTGCCTCAAGCTGATCCACAGCAGCGGAATTCTCATCCACAACAGCAGGACTCTCATCCATAATAGCAGGATTCTCATCCAAGGCAGGAAAGCTTTCGTCTACAGTGGTGGATCCCTCATTTGTAATAGAGGGACTCTTATCTGTAGTGGCAGAGCTCCCGAACAGACGACAAACTGGCATGCCAATGGTGTTGAGCCATGCCACACAGTAATACTCAATCTCGGGAATGCTGAGGAGCAAGTCGGCCTGACGAGATTTCACTCCTTCGAAAACTAAACAATTATATGTTAGTAATAGGTAACGTCAGAGACCATTGATGTACATACAATCACTGATGCGTATTTCAATTGGGTATACGCTTTCACCAACCAAAGCTCGATGACGAACTACGGCTAAGGCCAGATAGAAGACTGGATGGTCCCAGTACTGCTGAATCGAGCGATGTTTATCGGGATTAACTCCGGGAAGTACATAAACACCGGGAATCTTGTCTATGATCTCCTTGTAAGGCACGCTAACCACTCTGAAGTCGATTTTCTCGTTCCAGTCCCGGCATCGGTCTTCGTTTGGTCTTGAAATTCCCATGTACCGAAGAGTGGCATCTCCAAGGACGGCCAACGAGGCGCGGTGTTCAAGGACGCTGAAGATCTCATGACAGAAGTTCTCGTCAGTACTCTGCTCATCGAGAAGTTTCATGAAGATCGCTCTGGCTCCGTTACTGGCTGGTAGTTCCCAGTAGGCAGGCCACGAGGCGAATGATTCTTTGACAAGATGCTTAAGGTGGCTCAATTGAGAGCTCTTATTGCCACCAAAGGCATCTCCAAGAAAGCCAAAGCTCCCGTTGTACACATGTTCAGTGTTTTTTCCAAGCTTCTCCCACTTTTTGCGGTAGTCGTCCAATGAGAGGTAGTGGCGAGCGTTGATAAGTTTCTCCCAATCATCATACTCCATCTCAAAGTTGAAGGAGTGATCGCCATATCCGACGGACAATCGGCCGACAAGAGAATTGTGCAGAGTCACCTTCAAGTCGGCAAGAAGCTGTTTCTGCTCATCGGACAAGAAAGGATTAGAGAATTTATCCTTCACTTCTTCGGCATTCATTCCATTACCGTTGAAAAACGGACAGGTTGGACCCACAAAATGGCCTACGTGGAACTTCGTAAAGACACCACCGAATTGCTTCGCGAGAAATTCACCGCGATCGGCACGTACCTGGACTGGCGATCGAGTAAAAGACGGGTTGACCTGCCATCCAGCAGAGAACAAGGCGGGCGTCACCATGATAGCCTCGACCATATCGCCGATCGCATGAGAAATAGTCTCACTCTTTAAGTGATTGGCTGATCCAGTCTCACCAAAAAAGATGTCCTGCTGGAGATTGGTTGGACCACAGACCACAACGATCAGAGGAGTACGAGATTCCACCGATAAATGCGCCTTGACAGAACAAGCGATGAGGAAATCCGCCATCAATTTCTGGCGATCTGTCTGGACCTTCAAACCGGTCGCGTGGGAGTAAGTTCCTTGATAGCTGGTACCTTCGTCATCACTAACGCCCTCGGCATGAATGATCATTCGGCGGTCCTTACCATGGACGTAAAGGTTAGGTTGCTGGTTGACGATTTCGACAACATCGCAATGAGCGAACCAAACCTGTTCAACGTCACTGTGAAGAAGGTACTTGAAGGCTAGGAAGTCGGTGATATGGTAACCAAGGTTATCCATGCCCGCTTGATCGCGGGGTACAGTACAGAGACCGACAACGTGAGAGCCAGAGGGAACGTCGGGAATAGAATGAGTGATATAAGTGGCATCGAGTACAGAGCCATCATCTTCTCCGCAGTTAGTAGTAAAATCTTGAGCCTCGGGATCAAGAGAGGCAGGCTGGTGGGCCTGGGGATCGCCGTAGGCGGACGGGCCGGACGGGCCGGACATTGTAATTATTGGTTGCGTGAACTACTTGTTCCGTGTCGAAGCTGCCGAATTTACGGCGAGTCAAGGTACTCTATGTAGCAATCAAAGATTAGTATGTGACGTATCGGAGCGGCCCGGTTTAGCGCGACGCGAATGCTGATAAATGAACAGGTATCTTCTTGAACAGAACTTGTATCATATGGTACATAGGAAGGATCCTCCATAGTATAGTGTACCTTATACTGATCGCTATTAGCGAACGCGATAGAGAAGAAACGGTTAACCATTACTTCTCTTCGCAATTCAAAACCCTAAGTCCAATATCGCAAGTGCGAGCCACTTGGCTCTATTGCATGGAGACTCACACGTGTGATGACAATGGCAATATAATTGTCATGTGTATGGGAATGAGGATTCAGGATCTTCAAGATCAAGAAAATAAAAGACAAGACAAGACAAGCGTGTGGTAATGTGTTGTAGATTTGGGGATGTAGGTAAAGTAGAGAGAGTTGTCGAGGAAGTTGAATGGAGATTTGATGTTTTAATCAACCATCAACACAACGCAACTCAGCAATAGCAAAGCGAATGATATCAGAAATAGAAAAAGAGAAAGGAAAATGAGAGGTGACATACCAAATTATCTGTCTGCTATAGAGCAGGTCAAGTTCCAAGGTTGGAGTTCTGGGATAGCAGTTGGTTGATTTGTGCAGAAAATTTGGGGGAGAGTGGGTGATGAAAGGGAAGAGAAGATGGAGAAAGGAAGAATCAAGGGAAAGGTTTATGCTCAAAGCTTGAGAGTTAAGTAGAATTCCTTACGTCTTGCCGAGAGTTACTGATCTTGGGTTCAAGGCATTTCCTGAGGCAATAGCTACCCTCGTTTACAACTGGTGACACTACGGGGCCGGGGTTCTCATTGCGGGCAATTCAAAGTGGCATTTACCTATTAGGTACCTACTGTAGGCACCTACCTAGTATGTTTACGGATGGAAGACGATGTAATGACTAAGTACACAGTTGGGCAAATGTGAATTGTTGCGGATATCTTGAGTGACCGTCGGGTTTCGAGATCGATTCAAGAGATACTCCTGTTGGGCAATATGCTGGCTAGAGATGGACCTGGAGTGCTTGGTTGAATATAGATAGGTAGGTATATAATCTTCAATATTTCCGATCACAGCTGGAAACAGTCACCAAGTGCAATGGATGGTCAAAGTGAGAGAAATTCTTGTATATTGGTTTTTTAATTCATAGGTGTCTGCTTGTACATATCTAAACAAGGTATAAGTGAAGCCCGCAGCGTTAATTTTTGTTAATATTTTCTTTAACCTAGTAACTTTGGGAAAAGATGGCTGAGTAAATGCGTGTTTGTAATCTACTAACCTAGGTAAGTATTGTATGAACACATGATGAATATGAAGATACCTGCAGAATCATTAGAGGAAACAAAAAGAAGAGAAATTTTGTGAATGGGTAGGTACTTTCATTAATACTTGATCGGTACCTAGCTATTACATACCTATATACCTAGTAGGCAGCGACATCAGAGTGTTTATTAATTACCACCGTTGTAAGGTAGTTAGGTTGAGCTACATTGAGAGCGATCGATGTCGATATCAACTCAAATATTAGTGTGGAACGTGGGAATCGTAGAATGTTTAACTTTAACTGTAATTTTAGTTAAGCCCTGTTTTCTTTTGCGGGAAAGAGGAAGAAGGAAAAACATATGAGAGGGAAGGAGCGGAAAAGGGCGGCGATATGTCTGAATAGTACCTAGTCAATTAGGGAGTCTGGGATTTCCTCAGGTCACTATCACCAACATGTTATGAACTTGAATTTCTTCATTGAAGCAGTAATGGCAAAGTCTTCTCGATTATTTCGTTGCCTATGTAGGTACCTTCTTAGTACACATGTGAGCGATTCATTCTCTGAACACTCAAGCTTGCCTCAAGCTTGCCTCAACTTTGCCTCAAGCTCCCATATGCCAATGCATCCCAACTGTCATGCGTTCCATGCTATGTCATGATGTCAACATCGCAAATCTCGACATGAAATTCAATCGTTAGCATCCCAACGATCACTCCAATAAGCGTTTGGATTCATGTAGTACATCATGACGTCGTGGAAGGAGTCGGTCCATGCTGGTGGTCCGAAAGTGCGTTCAAGAGTTCGCGCGATAACCTTTCTTCTCGTTGAGGGCCAGTCTCTGGTTTGGTCTTCTAGGTCGATGGTGTCGCTATTATCACCGCGGTTGTAAATAGCCCAGTATGTGACAGTGACCGGCTCATCCTTCTTGCCTTGCTTACCCTTGACTCGGCCGATTACCAAGGTCTGCTTCTTAAACACGGGCTGGGTAATAGTGTGCGCATCGAGAATGCAGTCCATATCGTACTGCGGCCCGTAATGCTCCTTCAAGCCGAGTGCAGGGAAGTTTCTTCTAATCGCACGTTGCATGTAGGCGCAGAATGAACAATAAGCGGATCTACCTCTCAGAACGAGTCCCTCTGGCAATTGTCGACGGGGTTCGGCTGGATTGTAGTGTTCGCATTCGGTGAATTTCTCGAGGTGTATCTCACGGAGAGAAGGAAACCACTTTCGTAAATATCTCCAGACATTCTTGAACTCTGGGTAGCGAACCACTTCGTCTTCGTTGCGGAGTGGTGGAAGCGAGAATGGTTTCAAATAAGCAGCTTGCCCAATTCCATCAGTGAATCTCGGGAGAGCAGGCGCTAACTCCGGGACAGAAAGTCGTGTGAGGCGGCTTAGGTCGTGCTGCGAGAATGCGGTCGACAGCGGGTCGTGAAAGGGGAATACCAATATATCAAGGTTGAAATTGAAGTATGCGAATGAACAGATGGTAAAAGCCCCTGGTGAATCGCCATGAACTCGATCGCACGGGCAATGCCCCGTTGACGCAAGCGCAATCTGGAAGTGCATCAATGTCTCGCTACGAGATTCTCTATTGACCCAAAGAGATATAGGGGGCCGGGTTGTCGAGCGTGTACGCGAAACTAACACGCGAGGCAGTAGTGAGTACTTGCACTCGCTGTCCTCGAAACCTGGAAATCCCCAATGTTGCAGAGTGGCGTGCATGTGGCGCGTACGATCTACGGCCGCTTCGAGATCAACTAGTCCATCAATCCATCCACCGGGATGACTAGCATGTTTGTTGACCAGTGTGATTCGTGTCAACCTCACCTTTCGATGCTTCCAGGTCTCGCGCCAGACCTTTAGGCGTAATTCGGGGGGCAACATACGAAATTGGGGAAAGGTGTCGGGGGCTACATACTCCGGGGCTAGATCCTGCTGTGACTTTGGAATGTTAAAGATTGACTCTTTCCCATTGTCGACATCTCGATTTGATTCGTGTAGAACAAGCGGGCCGGATATGGATAATTTCTTGAGCTCCTGAGAAGAGCATTGTCGTTTTGTGGTCAAGTCTTGACTGCCATTGTCGTTGTAGTCGTCGCCATCATCGCGGGGATGCTTTTGACCAAGAGGTAGCGACTTTTGAGATGAATCCATTCTATCGGGACGGGCAACGAGCCCGGTAGAGGACGGTTTCTGTAATGTATTAGCCTAGTTCTTTTCAATTTAGGAGTTATTTTATTTTATTTTATTTTATAATATTATATTTCGCAAAAGGGCTTGAGAGAAATACTTACTAGCCCAACTTGACCGTTATGTGGAGGTAGTGGTATGGATGTTGTTCGGTGGAGGGTGGAGGGCGGTATTTTGATAGTTGAAGTTAATTATTCAACCTAGATCTATCTACTATTTAGTAGTTGAAGCTTAGATGATTTTAACAGATAATACAGTTGTACCTAGTACTGTACCCCTAGCAGTATCTCATAATGCGCCTAGCTTATTATCTTCAGCAGAAAAGAAAGACGGTGCCCAGAGAATATTGGACGACACCTGCGTATCACTTAGAAAGCGATGTTTTTAGAAGTTGTGATTGCCTCAAAATTTGAATACCATTAGAGGGGATTATGGGCCAGCAGTCTACATGGCATGTCAAAGAAAATCAAAGTATTAGAATGCCGTTTAAGAAGATGTAGGTAGGTAATTGATCATATAATCATTCTTGTTGCAAACTCCGAGCTGTGGGATTAATTCGACATGAATAAGTACAATTTACCTTTCTCCTCAAGGCAATACTAGGTAGATTTGATATAATAGCTGGAGGTACTAGTGATAGGCGACAAACAAACTCTGAGGGGGTTGAGTTTCATTTTTGACATTAGGCCGCATTTCTTCATCAAACCTACAAATTCAGGGGTGATAAGGTAGGCACCAATTGAATAGCGTAAACCCAAATAAAGCTTTATAACGTGATATACCGTTCAAGAATAAGAAGAAGCTGCCACTTGACTGTCTAATATTATTATATCTAGGAAGGTAGAGATTGATTAAAAAGACAAGAAAATGATTGTGAAAGTCCTTAAATTGTGACAATGTGCCGTGTTTAATTGAATATCTGGTCTGTGCATGGGCATGGATGGAAACTGACGATTACATAACATGCTAAGCCACTAGCTAAGCCTTTTGTGCTAACGTATCACAGTGCCTTTCTACAGTGTTTTTCTTTTCGGATCTCATAATTGAAACACGTTCGTTGCTCTCATCTTGAATCTCATGACCTCACGACTTTAGAAGTGTTAAACGGTTGGCCAACGAGAGGATAATTCGACTGCGATGATTTGTGATGGAAAGGGTAGTTTTAATATGAAGACCTTGTTTGTTGTTTAGTTGCTTCGATATTTCAATCAATATGGGTATTCCAAGTTCCCCACGAGAGCCAGTCTCATCCAGCCGAACCAGAATCGCATCGAATTTCATACGATACATCGTTCTCTTGGTTCTTACATTTTGGATTGTTCATCGCTACCATTTATGCTGTGGAGGCGTGTCGATTAAGAAAATTGTTAAAAACGATGAAAAATCGTTGCGGGATGTCCGGCGAGATGTTGTAACTTGGGACGAACACTCATTATACATAAACGGAGAAAGGGTGATGATTATGAGCGGCGAATTTCACCCTTGGAGATTACCCGTCCCCTCATTGTGGCTTGACATTTTCCAGAAGATTAAGGCAATGGGCTTTAATTGTGCGTCCTTTTATAGTAATTGGGCGTTGCTAGAAGGAAAACCAGGCAATTTTTCAGCTGAAGGAGTGTTTGCCTACGAACAATTCTTTGAAGCCGCGACTAAGGCTGGCGTCTATCTAATTGCAGTGAGATTTTCCCTGTCTACTTGAGTCTTGATATGGCTTACTGAACCGCGACAGCGACCTGGTCCTTATATCAATGCCGAAGTTAGTTTCGGAGGGTTTCCCGGTTGGCTCCAGCGTGTCAAAGGGCATCTCCGAACGCCAGACGAAGACTATTTAGCAGCCACAGACAAGTCTGCACTGGATTTACTATCTTGCGTACATATTTGGGTCTCGCTAACTTGAAATAGCTACGCTGCCCAAATCGGTACCATCATCGCTCGCGCGCAAGTTACCAATGGCGGACCCGTTATATTATATCAGCCCGAGAACGAATACACAGTCGGGGTCTCTATTCCTTTCCCTAGTGGCAAATACATGCAATATGTCGAAGACCGGGCGCGAAACGCAGGGATAATTGTACCCCTAATCAGCAATGATGCTGTCGCACTCGGCCATAATGCCCCTGGTACAGGTTTAGGCGAAGTCGATATTTATGTGAGTTATGTTAGGCATGATTCTAGCTTGGGCTCCCCTGACTGGAAGTAGGGACATGATGCTTATCCAGTTATGTTTGATTGTGTTAGTATGGCCATTATCCCATAGTTAGAAGGTACACAGCACTGACGGCTACAGGGAAATCCCTCCACATGGCCTCCCCTAGCTCTGTCAGGAACCTACCATCAAATCCACGAATTGCAGAGTCCGTCAACACCTTTCTCGCTAGTTGAAGTTAGTCTAAGGCTTTCATTGGCATTGGCAATGTTGCTAACAATGAGCGCCGATAGTTCCAAGGCGGTGCCTACGATCCATGGGGTGGCCCGGGGTTTAATAACTGTGCCGCGTTCATCAATAACGAATTTGAACGAGTTTTCTTCAAGAACAACTTTGCTGCGGGCGCGGCTATCCATAATATTTACATGGTCGGTGATAAACACCTCATTCTGAGATATACCGCTGACCTGGTAGATCTACGGTGGTACAAATTGGGGCAACATCGGACATCCGGGTGGCTACACGTCTTATGACTATGGAGCAGTGAGTATAGGGAATTTGATCTAGGAATGAAATGCTAACTTCGCCTAAGGCTATATCTGAAGATCGCACAATAACAAGAGAAAAATATTCGGAGCTAAAGCTTGAGGCCGAATGGCTCAAAGTATCCCCAGACTATTTGATCGCCCAGCCAGGACCGGCGCTGGTCTGGACATATGCGAACAATGCGGCGATTACCGTGACAAGACTTGGTGGCAATACTACACTCGGTAGCGGGTCATTCTTCGTCGTCCGGCATAGCGATTATTCGAGCACAACTTCGGACAATTACACGATGAAGCTACCTACATCAGAGGGCGATATATCAATTCCCACGTTAGTCGATGTGCTTACCCTCCATGGCAGGGATTCGAAAATTGTAGCTACTGATTATGACGTGCGAGGAATTCGACTTCTATACTCAACCGCCGAGATTCTTACCCACCAAAAATTCGAGAACGCGACAGTACTCGTTGTGTATACCGGACCAGACGAAACAAACGAGCTCACAGTGAAAATTAACGGTGGTTCTCTGGTCGTGCCAGACTCCATTAGAGTGAATAGGTCCGAAGAACTTGTTACTCTAGCTTGGGACACTTCTCCAACAAGGAGGATCGTTCAGATTGACGACTTGCATATTTATATTTTGGGTATACAAGATTTATCCTACTTTCTCAGTGTCTAGACTAATGGATAGGCAGACCGGAATTCGGCCTATAATTATTGGGTGCCCGAAATAAATGGCTCTTCGTCGCTCATTATCAACGGACCATATCTTGTTCGATCTGCCTCCATTGAGAATGGCGCGCTTTTCGTTCTTGCCGATTTTAACAGGTCGACGATTTTCGAAGTTATCGGAGCCCCGCGAAACACGACGACATTAATAATAAACGGAGAGAAAACAGATTTCAAGATTCAAGATGAACGAATCGTCACCAATATCTCATATTCAGCTCCATCACTTGATATCCCTCTATTATCCGAACTATCGTGGTCTTACATAGACTCGCTTCCCGAAATCCAAACGAGCTACGATGACTCCTTATGGGAAGCAGCAGATCACCCTTCTACCAACAATTCATATCAAACTTTATACACACCAACATCGCTCTTCGCTGGTGATTACGGCTTTCATGCAGGCGTGCTGTTGTTCAGAGGTCATTTCACAGCCAAGGGCACTGAGAAATCTTTCGAGATCAAGACGCAAGGAGGCACCGCATACGGCCACTCGGTCTGGCTGAACGACATCTTTCTCGGGTCTTGGATCGGAAGCGTTAGCAACTCCAACTACGATGCAACCTATCAATTGCCAAGCCTTACTAAAGGAGAATCGTATGTTTTGACGGTCGTCATCGACCACATGGGACTGGACGGCAACTACGTGCCCGGTATCGACACCGGCAAAGCGCCCCGCGGAATCCTCAATTATCGCCTCGCGAGTTCTCTCATCGACACTACCCCCATAACCTGGAAAATCACCGGCAATTTCGGCGGCGAAGACTACGTCGACCGCGTGCGGGGTCCCCTAAACGAGGGAGGGCTGTACGCCGAAAGGCAGGGCTATCACCAACCCCACCCTCCCATTCAGAACTTTACCTCCGGCTCGCCGTTCTCTCCACCGAATAAGCCGGGCATATCCTACTACACGGCCCCACTTTCGCTCGATCTTCCTTCTGATACCTACGACATCCCTCTCTCCTTCTCCTTCCGCAACGTCGCTGGCGGGGCCGCGCGCATTCAATTATATGTGAACGGGTGGCAATTCGGAAAATTCATCGGTCACATCGGACCGCAGACGAACTTTCCCGTTCCGGAGGGGATCCTGGATTATAAGGGGGAGAATTGGATCGGGTTAGCGATATGGCGTATGGAGGAGAGCGATGAAACACCCGTTCTCGAGTTCACGCTTGAGGCTGGTGTGCCTGTTTTGACGGGGCGTGAGCCTGTTGTTTTGGTCCAGAGCCCGGCTTGGTCGCAGCGGCAGGGAGCGTACTAATACCTAGTAGATATTGGTGCTATCTATGAATTGTATCTCTATCCAAAGTCCTAATCTTTGGCCTATCAAGTGCATTTGCCTCCATGCTGGTTTTTGGAGGTACGGAAGACCGCATGAACCGGATAGTATTGATCTTCTCTGCTACCTATTCCAGCAGATGAACCTCTGTCTGGTCATGTGGCGTACGCGTCTTTCGTTTCCAAGGACGAATTCCGATTCCTTCATGTATGATATAGATGACGGATGCCTCTCCAAGCCAATTTCTTAGGCGTCTATGTTCCGATAGCAGCGAGTCCAGCTTTTCTCATTCGCCTGCCGATTTCATGTGCCGCTGGGAGGTGTATCTGCTACAACCCTAACAGGGGGCCAGCTAGGAAAAAGCATTGGCAGAGCAAGCCATGTGCTTTTTCTTGCTACAAACTACGGCAGACTTCGCTATCGGGGGGCACTGAATCTGCTAGGTCGCTGCAGTTAACGCCACGTTTGAATCGAAGGCCTTGAATGGTCCGATGGGGGCGATGTGGCTGCTGCACTTACCCGCCGTTTTCATGCCAGTACTCTTGAGGTCATGCCCCTTTGCGCCACTCTACTACGGCGTCTCTAGATCAGCTGGCGTCTTGTTCACATACGAATTAAGAAAGGGTTGTTGGATAGGTAACGAACCATACTACTACGGCTAGGTACCTGTTAAAATATATTATTTCTACCTAGTTACCTAAAAAAGATAAGACAGGAAAACTTTCGTCTTATTAAAAGATAGGGGTATGTATGTATAGGTATATACTGCATGTATGCGCTCTTCCACGCAGGTGAAGACCAATACCTACCTAGTATTCATAACCAATAGTCTGCGTGATCTTCATTCATCACCTCGCGTAGATGAACGGTATCTATAAAATGAGTGGACCCATGTAAATGTATGAATGGGGAGACGTATTAGAAGTACACAACCTATTGGCTTGATTGTATTGGAACAATTGATACGGGCTTGGGGTGTTGAGATGAACGTCATTCATGGGGTTGTAGGGCGTATCGCAAGGCGCGTTTGACAAGCGGGGGTCTATATGAGAGACTCGGTATTTCTAGCTAGCACCTAGTAACCCAACTCTTGAGACGAGATACCTAGATTTATGAAAAGTACAATTAGTAGGAAGACACTGACCTAGAATGGTCAATAATTGTTTTGATTCATCAAACATTTAAAATATTGTGAAAGCAAGATGTCTGGACCGACATCCGTCGACTTCAAGAAGCCCACGTCCATTACAGGGGGCTGTCTCTGCGGCGCCATCAAGTACAAGGTCGACTTTCCTGATGATCATGATTTCTTAAAACTAGTATGTATATCAATACCATAGATCATTGATAATTATGATATAGAAAAACTACGTAAGAATAAGAACCGCCTCAGCTGACGAAATCTAGAGCGGAAGCTGTCAATGCACGCAGTGTCGGCGCAACACAGGGACCCTGATCTTAGTAGCGCATACCGCCCCGCTCAGCGGCTTCACATTCTTAACGCCCACGACGGCGCTTAAGAAGTTCTACGCGACGCCAGGTATCCAGCGCGCGTTCTGCACCGAATGCGGCAGCCTCCTGTACTGGCGGGATGAGTCGTGCGACGACCTCGAACTGGCTGTAGGAACCGTAGACCCGGAGTTTCTCTCTGAGTACGGGTTCGCGATCACGAATGCTTCTGGGAATAACATTTGGTGCGAGAATGAGATCAAAGGCGTTACTGATGCGATGGTTGGTAAGGATAGAGGTACCAAATGGGCTAGAAGTAAGGAGGAGGGTATCAGAATGTAAAATGTGTCAAGTCTAGAAGATGTCAGTTGATAATACCTACTTGACCATTCAATCGAAGCATTATTAGTCAAGGCGAGCTAGAGATCCCGAGCTAGAGGAGAGAAAAACACCTAGAGCCCCGCAATCAATACTTGGCCAACCAATGGAGGGGTCCAGATCCCATAGCGCGAATATAGAGTTCAATAATCAGCAAAAATATCAATCACTAGTGGTCAACGAGACCATGAAGAGTATTATGTGAGGCATCAGTGGTTTAGTGGTAAAATCCATCGTTGCCATCGATGGGCCCCGCGTTCGATTCGCGGCTGATGCATTTACTTTTGCCCTTCATGACACCAAATGAAGACGATTTTTTTGGTTCGTCAAGTTAGATGACGGCTCATCCTTTTTCTCGAGAGAGTATAGGTGTTTTTTTCACAGAGCGCTGCTGCTTACTTGCGCTCAGAAACAACTTGCGCATGAATAAAATATGTTGCACAAGCATAGAACAGATTGATCATACACACTTGAACATCAAAGAGAATTCATATATCAACTTCCTTCTTATTCACATTTTTTCCCGAGAAATATCTAGATTTAGATACTGATATCGTATACAGATACAGATACATAAACATAGATACCTATCCCATATCCCCCTTAAAAGTCCCCAATAACCATTACCATCCATCGCATTTACAACACCAACGCAACAATAGCCAACAACCCCAAGCTCAACGACGCAGCCTTAGCCGATCCAGCCGTGACCACAGCCGGTGCGGTGGGATACACAGTCGCGGCCGTGTATCCAAAGCTCGAGCTCGTTGACGACGCAGCCGAGTACCCGGTCGCGGCGCTGGCGCTGTACGCGGGGAGAGTACCGTTGCTAGCTTTGCCCGTGGGGTACACGGCAACGGTCAAGGTGCTCGCGACGGACGGGCCGCTGCTGCTGACGGGAACAACTGCCGGGTTAGGGTTAGGCGTGTTCTCGGAGCCGGCGGCTGGGAAGCTAGATGCGCCGGCGACTTGGAAGGGCTTGGAGGACGAGGTCTCGGCGTTGCCGCTGCCGACGGGGTATGTAACCGCGGGGGTGACTACGGTGGTAGTGGCGAGTTTAACCTCGGAGGTCCTCGTGGTGACGGGGACGAGGACAGTGGAGACTGGGATGGTCTGGGTAGTGACTCTAGCTGGGCAATTCTCTACGGAGGCCGGGCACTGAGTGATCGTAGCGATTACAGTGCTGTAAACTGTGCTCGTGGATAGGTGGACACTGGTCGGAACCGCGGTGGGAGTCGGGGTAACAGTAGCCGGCTTCTCGGTCGCGGTGACGGGGCAAACGGTCGTGTATAAGTCGATCGTCTCGGTGACAACGGTGCCTCGGCCTGGGCAGTTCGTTACCGTCGCAGCGCAGGATGTCACGGTGTAGACGGTCGTAGTCTTGACGGTGCTAGTCGTGTACTGCACAGAAGAGGAGCTGCTGCTGAAGGGGTACGAGGACGAGGTGACACTCGCCGATGTGGGTGCGACGGTAGAAGAGCTGCTGTTAGTGTAAGACAAAATACTGGATGACGTCGACGTGGCAAAGCTGCTGGATGAGACGGTTTGGGAAACACTTTGAGACCCAGTGGTGGTTGCCGAAACGCTAGCAGTGGCCGAATGAGTGAATGAGCTTGAACTCTCATCAGCGGTGCAGTCATCGTCGTCGTCCGAAGAGGTAGTCGAAGCGCTGTACGAGGCACTGGAGGTGGTGTCAATAGACGAAATAGTGCTGCTGCTCGTGATAAGCGAACTCGAAGAAGATACTGTGGCACTTGCTGAGACGCTGGAGCTCGATGTAGCAATGCTGCTGGTAGAGCTCGGGGCAGTGCTCAAAGTGGACGCAGTGCTAATCATCAAGGAGCTGCTCGCCGCGACAGAGCTTGAGATGGTACTAGAAGACGAAGAGGAGCTGGAAGCTAAGCTGCTGCTTGTGGTGGCAGAGCTCAAGGTGGAGGAGCTGCTTGAGGTAATGGCGCTGCTCGTGCTCAAGACGGAGGTAGAGCTAGATGTAGCGCTAACTGTCGAAGCAGTGCTCGAACTAGAGGCAATGCTCGAAGCACTGCTTGTAGCGATAGAAGAACCGGAAGCTACAATGCTGCTGCTGGTACTGCTCGAAGTAGCGGCGTAGCTTGAGGGAGCGCTGTTAGTAGATGAAGAGGTGCCAACCGTGCTTGAGGAGGAAACAGAGCTAGATGTGGCGCTGGCAGTGGAGGAACTGCTGCTGCTGCTGCTGCTGCTAGAAATGCTGCTTGAGGTGGAACTGCTAGTGATCGAAGCAGAGCTAGCAGACGACGTAGTGCTAGAGGCAATGCTAGAAGAGCTGCTGGTGCTCAGAGGGTAGGTAGAGGTAGAAGTAGTGCTAATAGTCGACGAGGTAGACAAGCTGGAAGACGAAGTTGTTGTCGAGGAAACAGTCGAACTAGAGGTCGTAGCAGGAGCGCAAACATCGGCATCGCAACCACCACATTTCAATGCGTCGGCAACCGTTTGGAGGTATGATACATTTTCCAAGTCCACGTTCGCTGAAGCATAATACACATCCCACAACATAGCACCGCCGAAGTGCTCCTTATTCTTATACGCGCAGATAAGGTCCTTAGCAGCACTAGGGAGGATATAACCAGTACCCAACACACCCACAGCGTCGAGGCTTCCTGGGAGACCAATGAAGAGTTCAGCGGCACTGTTGACTCCGCCATTAATGAATGTCTCCCAATCATCGTAGTTGAAACCAGCTCCAGTGGCCTCGCAGGACGGGTTGTTGTAGAATTGAATCCAGATCTTGTCAAATTGAGCCTCTTGAAGGATAGTCTTCATTTGGAAGTATTGGTCACTCTGCGGGCACTGTGGAGCAGCAGTTAAAATCATGTCTTCGCCATCGTTGGTAATGAGTTCGCGAAGATGATTGACCATATTCACATATGGCTCTTGGTCATCTATGCGTAAGAGTTAGTAAGCTGTATACTGCATGTAAAATGATTGTCGTAGTCAAGATCTTTGAATAACGAAGAAACAATTCTTACCAAACTTATACTCAATGTCGAAGTCAAATCCATCAAGGGTGGTATGGTCTGTAGAGCTCACATCGAAAGGTCGAGGACCAGTGTATCCGTCCTTAAAGGGGCCGAACGCCTCGTACAGAAAGTCTGCAAAGTCGATACCGTTCTGAACAGAGGAGAGCGTATAGTTGCTCGTCTCGGAAAACACACCCCCAACTGATAGTAACACCTTCTTACCGAGGCTCTGGCACTTCTTGATATCATCCTTGATGTAGGAGCAAGAGCTAAGGAGCAGGGAGTTTCGGTCATTGTTCACATAGACTTCCGCCGCGCAGTGAGCAGCGAAGTTAGTACCCGGGTAACCAGTGCCGTTTCCATTCTCGGGCGAGTTGTTCACGAAGGCGAGAGTGACGAAGTCGACGTCATCAGATTCACAGTGGTCGCCAAGGAAGTCAGTCCAAGGTCCAGATTGTCCCTATGAGTTATTCGTGAGAAGCATGTCCAGGTGGTCACATTTAGCAGTAGTAGAATTCCATACCCAATAAGCATTAAGTTTGTAGTCCGGTGTATAAGTGGTAGTAGTTAGGGCAGCGACGGATGACGCCGAAAGGGCCGCCATCAATACTGAGTTCTTCATCATCTTGGGGGATTATTAAGGGATTATATTATTCGTAAAGATCGTAAGTGGCCGAGGCCGTAATGAATGTGATCGCGAGACTACTCAACGAAAGGACGCAAACAAACGTTTGCCACGGCTAGCTGCTATGCCGTATATTGTCGACTTGACAGATGATAGTGATGAGAAGGGGAGAGAGACGAAAGAAAGAAAGGAAGAGTCTCGGTCAAAAAACACTTGTTTGCTCTATATGGACTTAGTTCAACCCTTAGCCATTGAACATCCCAACCAGGGACTGGTTCTATCTTCAATCCATACCTAGGTATGGATACTACTGTAGGGACGGCCGTGAGCTCTAGGGCAATAGCCTTGTACCGTGTGTGACTAACAACTGATGAAAGGTGTTTGCATATTCTCCTCTTTGCCTACCTAATTTCCCAGTTTCCTGTGATAGAGGTTGTATCATCCGAAATGGGGTTTGCGCGCCGAAGAAGCCCATGATGGTTGGCCGCTAAGCCCTCGCCGAACCAGTTTGATCATGCAGCACACACAAAGACCAAGGGGCACTGTCAGGATTAGGAAGTCAATTAGCGTCAGGAACAAGTATAGTCTTCACCCTAGAATCAGCCTTAAGGCACGTTTGCGGCGGGTGACTGGGGCATGGATTGGTCGGCTCCTGGGCTCCGAAGTATTGGAGCCACACTTATAATAGGATAGTTCAAAAAGACACTAAGCAGAGATCGATTAGATCTAGGACTTGGGACCACAAGTTAATCGGACCACTCGGCGCTCGCTTGGAACGAGTTTGTTTAATGGAGAAATTTTGGTGAAGAGGAAAAGATCTTCACCGTTGACAACGACATGCGTGAAATAAGGCTATTATCTATCAATTAATTAGTTTAGTTTTCCTTAAGATGATTACTCGTCTTTCGATCTTCTTGGTCATACTTATCATAACTTTTTTTTTCTTCTTCTTGAGTGCGATTCTCACAGTCCTACCAAGAGGTTTCATACCCCTAGCCTGGGGACGTTCACTTTCAGGGACATCCATATTCAGGGACGTCACTGAAGATGTTTGGGGTCTAAACTCGCAAGGTCCTGGGACCTGTGTTGACTAATCGGTACCGCCCAGCAAACCCACGTGCGTTGCAAATACCCCCTCTGCTATGTAGTGCTGGTGCCAGGTGGAGTTGGGTACCCGGTGGGTCTATAGGGCAATCAGCGATAGAGCATAATAAGTTATAACCCCTTCGAAATATTAGTCTTCATAACCAGGGACATGCGCTCCCCAGTTGCCCAATTTGTTCGCCGGTTTGAGATGATGTTGCCTCTGTCTAGGGTATGGTACTTCAACATGCAAGGGTTCAATTAGGCATTTGTCAGCCTGTCTTTTTGGCATTGACATGACATGGCCTGAAGAGATACCGCGCTTGAGGCTCACGCGAGTCATGATCTAGTGTAGAATCGCGGAGTTAGCTAATAGATTATAGTACATAGGGTTCAGCCGGTACGATTGAAGATTGCCACTGATAGTGCCCATAGGTAATTAAATTATTAGGTAATTGTTTATAAATGACAAATAATTGTCGCAAGACCTATACGTATATGGGACGATGTGGTATTCATTGGAAAAGTAATATCTCGTCTTCGTCACACATTTTGAAAGATTTGCATTCAGAGAGTTTGAAAGAGACCTGAATGAAGCTGGAGAAGAAATCGCGTTCCAGCCCAACTACAGAAATTACTACCTAGTACCTAGCGGTAGGCGGTAGCTGCCTAGCAGGTAGGGACCTTGGTCAAATTGTGGTCCGTGCAACTCTCAGATTCAGCAGAATCTTACTAGGTATGTAAAGCCGCATTACTAGGTTCTAAGGTCGTTACCTAATCCTATAATATACAGTGCTTTACATACTAGTTAACTGTGCAATCAAGTCCCCATTAAACCCGCAATAGTTCAATACTACATATTTATTTGTATGAGGTTAAAGCCCGCTAGATATATCCTCCGATGTATCGCAGGTGTATCCCAGAGCCAGTAATCTTCCCTATCCATATATTCTCTAACGATTACAAACACCCTGAAATTTATCTGCCTGGCACCCACAAGCTAGGTAGGTAAGCTAGTATGTTGGCCTGGAGTCGTGGACAGTGGACACTGTGCTCTGATTCTTTGAGCAGTGAGACGGTAGACCTAAGGTCCCAAAACGCGCCACGCACCACAGGTAGGCTTTATCACTAGTAGACGAAACATACCATTGTGACGAGACAGCAAAGGAACACGATAGAAATCGAAAACCAAGGTTCTTCCCGTTTTCCCAATAGGTTATGA
The DNA here is from genome assembly GCA_022497145.1 of Rostrohypoxylon terebratum. Lineage (NCBI taxonomy): Eukaryota > Fungi > Ascomycota > Sordariomycetes > Xylariales > Hypoxylaceae > Rostrohypoxylon > Rostrohypoxylon terebratum. Next base: position 169,046 of record MU385887.1, on the reverse strand, counting down.
TCATGTGGCACAGCCGGATTATACTCCCCTATATAGCCCTAGGAGCGGACTCCTTCCTTATTCGCCCCATAACTACCTAGTGCCTAGGCAGCTTCCAACCAGAGGCAAATCTTCGGTATGAAGACAAATTATACTCCGATGTAACCGACAACACCAAAGCAAGTTCTTCGGCCAAAATAGGTTACTGTTAAGAGTCATAACTGCCTAGCGTAGGACTTTTCATGCGTTTCGATTCGCCAAGCTACGTCGGCGCCGAGTGAATAGGCACCAGGCAGGCAATTAAGTCAAGCACTTATATGTCAGTAGGTACCTAAGCAAGCACCTGTAAAAGTGGTTCGCTAGGGAGTTAACAGAAATCTATTGAGATGCTTCTATTTTGGGGTAAATCTTAATAGCTTTATGCTTGCTTGAACGCGGTTAAGATGAAATAAATATTTCCTGCCTATATCTCTGGCAGAATCAAATTTCGTTACCTAGTATTCAGACGGAGGCTAACCAGCTACATCATGTACTAGAAGCCTTCTGAAGCTTTCTCCGTAGGAGCTGCTGAACCGGTAGTTGAAGGTAGGTACTGCCAGGTAGCCAGGGTTCTAAGGGAGGCTGGAGACCAACCTTGATAGTCCTAGGGGAACCTATTGGCAAGCTGGTCCTGTAATAGGGCACCTACTCAGGCAGGATGGTTCTGTGCTTACGTGGTAGGCATGTATACCATGTCCCATAGTAGGGGTGATTTAAAGCTCCTCTCGTAACGTCGTTGTTTCTCGGTGACCGTCTCTAGTAGAAGAAGCAAAAGGGGCTGCATTTCTACCTACTTTTAGGGAGGGAAAAATCCCAAGCGAACTCTAGGATACATTCACAGAGGCGTTGGACTAGTGTGCGCCGCCCGGTAGTAGCACCGGAGTTTCCGCATGTTTATAATCGCAGCGCCTATCTGCAGTATTCTGGACTATTCCGATTGGAGGCATTGGTCTATGAATGACGACGGTGGCTTCCCCTATTGCAAGTACTCTCTTGATTTTTGACGCTGTAGGCACGAAAATCAAGGCGGACGTCCGGGGGGCACGTACAGACCCGCATGTGACGAGCTAGGAAGTGCATATTTCGCCGGTCATGCTCGGGAATCTTTGATATTTCATACGGGACGCGTGTAAGTGATCGACGAATCAGATATCATTACAACATGCGTCAAAGCAACGCTTAAAACGGATTACTCCATGAAATTGGCTTGTAGCGTGTCCACTCCTCGTCCAACTTCTCGATCTTCTCAATGAGCGTCGCGAGCTCTTGATTCGTCTTAGCAGCCTCCTTGTTGGCCGCCGACGCATATCCGTCCTTCATCTTCTCCAAGTTGTCCTCGATGTATTTGACCGCCTTGTCCTTGGCGTTGGTGGCACGTTGCTTGATAAATGTATTCCACTCGCTCTCGAGGTTCTTAGACGTCCACTTGGACCATGACTTGCTACCGGTCTTTTTGACGAATTTAGGCATGTAATCTTCGTCAAGAGCCTTAATCCGTGCGGCGATTCGATCCTTTTCCGCCTTTAACCGTGTATTAACTGTGCTGTCCTGAAGATATTTCATAGCCGATATAACATCCTTGATGTTCCGAATAGCTCTCTGCGGGTCGGACTGTATGTAACTAGTCATGGTAGCATCTGTATTAATTGCACCAGTAGACCACATCTGCATTACCATTTATGTTAATTCATTGCCATAGGACAGGCTGCCGATTGTAGATATACTTACTCCTTTTTTAGCGGTATTAACGCCATTCTCCAATAGCACAAATTCATTGACGTGATTATCATTGCTAGGCATGACGGGCATAATAAAATCGATGGGATCTCTGTAAACTCCATCTATAGCGAAGCGATTATCGGCTTTCACGGTCGTCCAAAGTGATTTGATCGCACCGCAAAAGTCTTGCGTGCCCTTTGGGTCGGAATCGGGCTTATAGAGCGGAAATGTTTTACCGAACTTATTGTTCATTTCGTCGAGAAAATTTGCGATAGTCTGGAGCTCAAGAATATGCTCAGTAGCATAGAATTCGGTAGCACGAGGATTTGTTTTCTGACCGAAACCGAAATTGTTGCATTGGTCGGGATCGTCATAGTCAAAAGTTATGAGATTTGTCACTTTCTGGAATATAGGTGTTAGCTGAGTTTTTATATAGATGTAAAAGAGCTATACTTACGGTACTCAAAGTGCCACTTGTCTCGTATGGCGGTGCTGTGAGGCGGCTGCTTTTACAGAAGGTGACAGTACGGCCGGTTTCTGTACTGCGTTTGCCGAGGAAATGAAGTATCTCGTTTGCGTCCCTCTCCAGCACATCTCTTCTTTTCAACGAATCTTGGAACTGAGATGTCTCCCACCCAACAATTTGCGCGCAAGGTGTATTTGCACCGTTCTGTTCCGAGCTGGGGCAGATTAGCTCTCCGGCGGGAATGTGGAAAAAAGGACCGATGGCTCGCTTCTGTAACGAGCGTCCCTCTAATACGGCGAGCTCTTGATTCAGCTCATGACTTATAGTATCGAACCCTAAGTGAGAAGGTTCCCAAGACGGTAGAGATGACTCCTCGAAACCCAAAAGATCCCTCTTGGAGGGACCTCCTTGTGTTAGATCTGGACATTGGCCCCCTTCGTATATATGGAATACCGCAGAGCCAGGTAGAGGGAAGTTGCCTGTCGTCCATTTGAACCCCTCTGCTTTAGCATAGAGATCAACGCCTGCGTCTAGACCCCACGTAAAAGGGCAACTAGCCTTGGTGCTGATACCTGCAGCGATCTTGGCCTCAACCCAGCTGTCAGCTGCAACTTGGGCTACTAGAGGCGATACGTCCCATCTCTTGTCAAAATTCACACCAAACTCTAAAGCTGCTATCAAATGAGCTTTGGCATTTCCCTGAGCCGAAACACCAGCGTAGAAAGTAGGTGCCAATAAACCGTTTTTGTCACCAGTCTTGCCATACTCGGCCTTGTCCGGGTTTTCGGGCTTCATCTCGGCCGGTAAACGATATTCATACTCCCACGAGACCACATCGAGTTTTGCTTCGAGGGTTGCCGAAATAGCCACACCAGCCTCGAGGCGTCCTCGCAGCGCCAATTGTGGCCCAATGGTTGCAATACCTGGAATACGAAGGCCAGATCCAGGGAATGGGATTGAGGGCCCGATGTCAAACTCCTTGGTGTCATATTGAAATCGTACAAGCGCCTCGAGGGTAAACGTGCAAGTGATCTCACCATCGTTGGTGAAGACGAGGAATGAGTCGCTCAAGTCTAGAGGGGAGAGACTGCTAGCAATGAGAGTGAAACCGAAGCTTGTGCCGACTTTGATGTGTGCCTGAGCTTGGGCAAGCAAGTACCCATCGCGGCCGGGACAACTCCATCTTTCCTCCACAATTTTGGCGGTGTAAGTTTCGTCGAGATTATGTTTGAACGTCTTTTTGATCTCTGGTTTGATCATTTGACGTAGCCATTCAAGGACGCTCTCGCCAAACCAACGCTTATGTAGCTCATCCCTGGTGAGACCGCCAAAATGTAGGTCGTCACGAAATTCTTCTTCAAGCCAACGCTTGTGGCTATAGCCAACTTCAGCCATAGAGCGCTTGCGCTTCTTTTTGGAGACTGCGGCAGCCACAACTTCGTCCCAATAACCCTGCTCATTGCTATAGTCAATTCGCAGCTGAGTGTTCCCTAAATCGCGAGGCACCCGGGTAAAGTCGTAATCGAAAGTCAGGTCATATATGACTGGCTTGTGGGCTAAGTGCGAGAGGCTGCGCGGGAGGATTTGGTGTTTGGAGACCTTCATCTCCTTGGCGACCGCGTATTTGCCGGGACCACAGCCAGAAGGCATCTGGAGGATCGTTCCAGGCGCACCATGTCCGAGGCCGATCTTGTAGCAATTACTCGTTTCGGATACATCGGTACAGATCATCTGAATGGTCTGTTCCTCTTCAGAGTCAGTGTCAGTGCAATTGAATAGGTCCCAGTGAGAGCCATCGCGCTTGTCAAGAGAAACCTGAAGCTCGTCCGGAGAAGTGAGTACGACAAAACTGAAAGCAGCATCTTCAGGGTCTTCATTGCCATCATTTTTCGTCTTACCAGAGCCCCACGTATCATCTGTTTGGAGCTCATGGTCGGTCTTGACATTATCTCCCTGGGGAGGATGAGGAAAGAGCTTGTCTAGAGACACAGGCAAGAATGGCGACTCTCCATTCGCCGGGTCGCAGCAAAATACTCGGGTTCGTTCAACGCGGGGGAAACAATCCTCACCCAGCCCATAAGGACTATCCGTGAGCTGTACTGAGTGCGAGCCTACAGGACAGTGATTGTCGTAACATGACCCTGGCTCTCCATACCACTTGCAATTCTGGAAAGTTTCAGCGTCCTTTTTAGGACAACAATAGAGCTTGAGTACATCGATGTCAGTGGATTCGAGTGCATCCACGAGCAGCTTTCCAGTAAGCCCGCCAAATGTTTTGACAATATCGCCGATGAATTGGAGGAAGGTTCCAGAGAAAGTCTAGAATGCACATACAGACATTAGTTCAATTGCGAGCGCCCACAATCAAGCGAAGGTGGGTAATTAGAAAGAAAGACATGCAGTTGGTCTTTTCGACTTACCATGGGGACATCGTCGTTATTGCAGCTTTTCCCGACACCTGCCCAGTAACATTGGTGGCCCTCTGTGACGGGACTTTTGCAGCAGTAAGCTTTATTTCCGTCCTCGCAATATTTACCGTCTCCCCACCGATTGAGCTCTAAGGCTACTTCATTGTCATGACAATGACCGTTGCAAGAGGGGGCAGTACCTCGCCACGTGCAATCCGCCTTGTTTGGAGCCCCCTCCATCGGGCAGCACAAAGTGCTATCGGCTTCCTTCGAGTGGCGAGTTACTGGTTTGGCACCACCACAGGGTTGTTTCTCTACCGAGAGCCATCCAGGCTTACAGGAACCTCCACAGTCGGTGACATAACAGTCTGGGACTGTGGCATCTTCCCAGAAAGCAGCCTTCTCGGCTTGCTTGGCAAAAAGTTTCAGACTCTTCGGAGCGACAATACCTTTCAATGCTTCAAGATCTTGAGTGTCTTGGTCAATAGCCCATATGAGCAGACCGGATAATCCTTCGTTGTTTGCCCACTCGATCTTCTGTTTGAATGATTCGGCATCATCCTATGGATGGTTAATTAGCCTGCCTATGGATTTAGAGTCCTATGAAGGAGATGACTTACATAGGACACCCATTGGTCTTGATTCCATGTGATCCACTTCACGGCTGCTTCCTTGTCGTAGTATGGCTTTAGTTTATGGTCATCTATGAGCTGTTTGATTTCTCTAAACGTCAACGTGCCAGAGTTGTCACTGCAGGGGCCCGGCAGGGCTCCACTGCGAAAGCCACACCCGGGAGTAGTGCACATCGGGTCGGTGAGGGTGAAACTACGACCGTAGAACCCCAGGCCCAGATTGAGCTTCTTTGCAGGTACATTATTTCTCCACAAGAGATCAAATGCCGACTTGATTTCCGTTAGGTTGGAATGCGCATTGATATGGCTTCCAATCGGATTAGTTGCATCCCAAATACCGTGAAGATCGTAGCTCATAACGTTGACGAAGTCGACATGGTCAACGGCTTTCAGATCAAAGTGCCGCAGATACCAATAACTTGTAGGTATCGTGAATGATACGCTGTACTTAGTAGGTTGTTCATTATTGATGTCATCGAGCTCCTTGAGAAATTGTACGAAGTTCTTCCCGTCATCCGGCTGGCCTCCGCGATCACCAGCTCCGGGATATTCCCAATCGAAGTCGACACCGTCGAATCCGTGTTTGCGCAAGAAGCCGAATAAGTTTCCAATAAAAAGTTTTCTGTTTGCGGCGCTGCTGACCATGTTGCTGAAAACTGGCTGTGTAGCAGTACCATTATCGTTAAAGGTCCACCCACCAAGGGCAACAATTGTTTTTAAGCCAGCGTTTCGTTTCTTGATATTGGTAAATTCTGTGAAGAGTTCTGCTGGAAGATCGTCCATTGGCGCAATCTTGAAGTCGCCAGGGGTGATGTATGCAAAAGAAAAGTAAGCATGTGTAAGAGCATCGACAGGTATGTCGTTGAAGCCCATGCCGACACAAGACTTGTTGTAATTCCAGGCTTCATAGTATCCGATAATTCTCTTCTGAACATTTCCATCTTTGTCCTTTGGACCGGGTTGATCACAGTTACTTTGACAATTGGTCTCATCATCATCCGTCTTCTTGCAGAATTCCTCTGTGGTGCCACAAAATCCGTAGGAGGAACAACACTGGGAGGCAACATTAGCAAGGTACCTATCTATCTGGTTAGATATTCAATTCTGTGACATACAACATTCAGCGGACATTCTTTGTTAGGGGGGTCAGAATATCGTCCGCACTCTGCTTTCGCGTCGCAGTTCGACCAACACACATCATTGGGACTGATGTTGTTCGTGCCACATGCCTTTGGGCCATAATTGCACTGGCCAGTCTCCTTAGGACAACAAGCCCCTACCATGTCATAGTTAGCCCCTTCGATCACCTCTATGGGGGAATCATAACAATCTTACCATTGCGACAGGGCCTTCCTTCACCACAAGTATAGTCGTCTGGCGCTTCTTGCCTTGGGAGCAAAGCAGATACGGAAACCTCTCCATAGGAATCACCGACGTTACAGAAAGGATACTCTTGATCACGCCGAATCTTCGCAGAGTAATCAAAGGGGCTATGTACATGGTTAGTAGTGGAATAGCCGGGCAATAAGCTAAGAGAAAATAGAGGGAATATGGATAGGCAACATTCACTTACGATACAGGTTTCCGGCAAAGCAATTGGCCCGCACTGTCTTTCACTGTGGTGATATTTGTGTCTCTGGAGCCGTGAGGGATGGCAAGAGCACCTAGCGGGAGAAGCACGAGGCTTCCCCATCGAAGTGACGCCACCATATTGCTTTCTGGTCAATGCAGGACCTAGATGTTCACCTTACCTATCCACGCCGACTTAGAGGGGACTGACGGTTTATTATTGGCGAAATATCAGGCTCAATACATTCATAGTTCTATCACCACCCAACAGTTACTAGTTCGCAAAGTTCACCCCTGAGAATCGCCATTGTGCCGCAAGACTAATTTAATTTCCGCTCTTATTTTTTTGGGTGAGATATTGAAGCTATTTTCAGGGTTACATTACTGCCTTGAGGATCTAGCTGAAAAGCATGGCGTATCTTACCCTCCCTGTTAGTATCAGATAGAGAGAGTCTGTTTACCCTTAAAGGACCGATGTGCGTGTAGCAGAATGAGACATAATATGCCAAGCGTTAATGGCGCTCTAGTGATATTGAAAAGTGCAATTGAACTCCTATATAGGTGACGTTGGTTGTATCGGGCAGTCTGACTGTCAGCATATATTAGAACATCTTCGTGAACCTTGCTTACTCTTGGCTAGAAAGCTTGAAAACGAGCACCAACCTGTGTTAGAAAGATGGAAAACTCGAAGGTCAATCCTATACAACCCCTAGAGTCTGTCGTAATTGATAGCCACTCAAAAACCCCGAGATTCAATGAAGTTTCGACCGGTCTTATGTCGGAAAGTCAGCGTCAAGGTAGTATGATATTGTACAGATTATATTTGCCAAGGAATCCTTCATTGTACCGTTGGTTTTTAGGAAGATCCGTAAGCCCCCTCTAGAACACAGGCTGAAGTTCTCTCTATTAATAGCCCCTCCGTGTGTGACTCACTGTGTAGAGGGCCCCTTTTCTTTACTTGATGATCTAAGATTCCAATATATCGATGAAGTCTTTAATACACCATGTGTCTAGGTGCAGCTTGTACGATCCGTTTTTTGAAACGATAATCTCCGGGGGGGCTTGCTCGTGAATTTGATAAACAGCCACCTGAGAAGTAAATAGGAAGCTATCTGTGCTCATCTCGATGCAGAGAAGCCTTTGCTCAATGACCAGTATCAACCTTTCCAAATCATGGAGTTCCATTACCGGTTGAATTGGTGGTTGCTCTGCCTTTCTATACATCTTTATCTTGTGCGCACAGTCGATGCTATTCAGCTCTTTACTCAGACAACTGCTCCTAAAGGTCTTTCGGCAGGATGCTTGACTGCATTGACTGCAGAGGTACCTTGTAGCCCGCTGGTACCAAGGTTTCGGTACGGCTACTTCTATTCCACGTCGACTTTGAATAGCTCATGCACACAGCAATGCGACTCGGCTCTAGTCTCGTATGAGTCTAGTGTAAATTCTGCCTGCAGTGGCGACGTATGGGATGGCTACGACGATGAAGGTGGTGCCCCTTTGGGTTGGATTCCTAGCCTTCTGCGTTACCAGTACTCTTTGACGTGCTTGCAAGATGGCGGACGATGGTGCAATGTTGTTACGGGCGCTGCAGCCGCCATTGCTGATCCCGGAGGTATTCGATCTTGAATGTCGAACTTGTTGTCGAGAGAAGCTAACGAATGAAATACAATAGAAAGCCCGATTCGTTTCACGGACATAGTTGCAAACGGGACGGATATTAGCCCATGTGACATGTGTTTCGTCAAAGGCTTGAGAATTCAAGCGAGCGTGCCTTATTACGACGGACCGGCTATTGTAAGCCAATCCATTTATGAATCTAAGACTTCCAGCTGTGGCATCAGTGGAATGCCACGAACCACCTCTTCATTACCTGCCACAATGTAAGCCTCTTTTCAGTCTTTTTGGGCAACAATTCTAGATTTACTCACGGGTATGGCTACAGAGTTCCCCTACCTGATTCAACACCAACTCCCTGTGCAGGAGAAGTTTATCAACTGCAACCAAACCAGAGCTGCCATTCCGTATCGTTGTCTCAGAAAATTGGAACGGCCTGGCTTCTTTCCGACAACCAGCTCGGGGCATGGTGTGCAGACTTCCCGACCAGTGGTAGTCTTTGTCTGGTGAATAAATGTGAGGTAGTCACGGTTCAGGCGAATGCCACTTGCAGTGGCATTGCCAGAAGTGCAAACATCACTGAGACCCAGCTTAAAGCATGGAATCCAGTAAGTTGTACCCTCTTGAGATGAATTCGCTGTCCACATTGTTGATAATTTGAAAGGTATTGAATGCCGGCTGTTACAACATCAATAGAATGGTAGGGGATCAACTCTGCGTCTCCCCCCCGGGCGACGCATATGAAGACCCACCAACAACGACTCTCGCGCCAAGCGTCGCAATAACGCCTGTCCCTGTACCTACTGATATAGCCAACGGCACCACCCAAAGGTGCGGTAAGTACTACCAAGTCCAGCCCGACGAATACTGTAACCTCTTGGTCGTGAGATATAGCATATCACTGGGCGATTTCTTGTTCCTTAATCCAGACCTTTACGAGAACTGTACCAACTTGTATGCCTATGAGAGTTATTGCGTTCAGCCAGTTGGCGATAGTATGTCCACCCTCTGTGCAGAAGTAGACTGCGAGTACTAAAAAAAGCAGTCAATACCTATCCAGGAAAACCAGGCTGGAGACCAACAGATACCACGAGTATTCCATTCACATCAGCCGTGCCAGCAACAGCAGCCAATACTACTACACCGATAGCTCAGCTACCAACGAGCCTTCCGATAGACGCAGGCACGCGCAATGACTGCTATCGTTACTTTGACGGCGCGGAGTTTCAGGATGCTGCTGTACTTGAGGGCACGTCCTGGATCAACCAATGTCAACGCGTAGCTGATCTATATGGCGTATCATGGGACGATTTCGCTAGCTGGAATGAAAACTTGGGGGATATAAGAACTCCCAATTGTGTCTTCGATCCAAAGATGCGCTATTGCGGCAAGCAGTACGCCGGTGACCCTGCGCCTGAACCGATTCCTCCGGACTACACACTCCCCATTAGAGTACGTCCCTCACCCCTAACAAGTAAAGAAAAGCCCGCTGACTTCACTCGCAGGATGGTGCAATTGAGAGCTGTACAGAATTTGCAGACGTGCCAGAGGATTGGCAATGGTAATAGTCCCCGGTCTAACTCTAAGTTGGGAGAGGATTGCTAATGTAGGCTTGTAGTACTGACGTCCTTGCGAACTATGGATTAACTATTGCCCAATTCTATCAGTATAATCCTGCAGTTGGTCCGGACTGCGGGAATCTCTGGCCAAGTAAGTCAGCGAAACCAAAAGATCTATCTAGTAGCTCAAACGCGTAGGGTTGGTTGTCTAATCCGTTGAAACCAGATATGGCTTACTGCATCCGCGCACCGGGATACACAGACCCGAGTGCAACAACATCAGGTCCATCGAGTACGGCAACACCGACGAGCACATCGACGCCCGGGCCGTCGCCGACACAGCCGGGCAACGCGGTCGACAAGTGTAGCAAGTACGCGCAAGCGGAGAAAGGAGACTTGTGCACAAATTTTGCAGAGCGCAATAACGTCTCGCTTCAGCAACTGTACACATGGAACACGTTACTGAAAAGCGACGGAAGCGGATGCGCGAGCAATCTATGGGGAGGGTACTGGTACTGTGTAGGGGTTCAAGAGGACAGCGGGTTGAAACCCACTACTGGTTCGAAGTAGTGATTAGAATGAAGCGAGAAAGTGCAAGATGAAGTGCAATTCTTGAGAAAAGCAAATCTGAACCCTGGTCCCTTTTGGACACAGACTCGCTGACGTAAGCGCGGGTGGGGATATTGGATAATCTAGTACTAACCTAATAAGGTCGCACTATCACATAGTAATCCACGCACTGTGCATATATGGATAGCACCTGCATACAGTGTACACTACTACAAAGGTACTAGGTACTTCAAACTATGTATCCATTGTACCTACTTAGTACTATGCATATATTGGTCTGTATCACCATGTGTTATGAAAATGATCTATCATCAAAATTCCCTCTGAGAATTGTGGCGGGTGTTTTTAATCAAGTTCACATCCCGACAATTCATTGCTTTTTTCTGTTTCCGCCTAATTATGTACATGTAGGTGCCCTAAACGCCTCATGCACAACCTGGGAACTTAACCACTCCGACTTTGCAAGCATTCGCTTACCTAGGACCTAGGTATCTGCGAGGTGTGGAATGATGGACGCGCTTCCACAGGAAATCAAGGTGAAGATTGCCTCATTCCTACCTAAGACCTTGGCCAGCGATATCCCATCGAAAAATGGGGAAAACGGGGAAGAGGCGGCACTGATTCGACCTGGAATAGCGAGCTTGTCCCATTCATGGAAAGCCGCGATTGAGACTGTCACCTTTACAAGCATAGACATCGAAAGCAAGGAGCTCCGTCAGTTCAGCCTCGTGTTCAAAGAAATTCAACGTCGCAAAACGCTGAGGGAACTTACTTACCGCATTGAGCTACGAGCATACGGGGACGAAGAATGTGCTGACTTCGAGACGGACGAGGATAGGATAACCAATAACCAAACTGCCAGTAGAGCAATTTCTGATCTACTCCGTGAACTCGCAGCATGGCCATCAGACTTGAATATCGACGAACTGAGCATTGAAATCTACTCTCCAATGGATATGCCGTACCGTGAGGAAGACAAACTCGACCAGGATCGCAATGCCGTTTACGTGGGAACTCGTAAGGATCTGTTCACACGTCGGTATCGGTACTCCTACATCCATCTCGAAGACCTAGACAAGCTCCAAGTACAGATTCCATTTGTTCATTATCTTAACTTGTCATCAACCCATCGTGTTTTTGACCCAGCCAGCATAATCGCACTCACCGCTAAATTTCCATCTCTTCCGAGGATCTCTTGGAATTACACTGAACCCGGCCCGTTCGTCCTTCTTAGAAAGCAACTCCGCAATAACTTTGTCAGCTCACTCGAAACGTTCAAGTTCGCTCCAGAAACAAAGAGGTTGAGTCTCGGGATCAGTCCTCCCTTTTATTACCATCACCAACGCCTCCCAAACCTCATAGGCTCGCTTCCGAACGACCCTTTATGCGCAGCGTTACATAACGTCATTTCGAGAAGCAGTTTAGAGAAGCTTTCTTACAATGGTCCAATTGACCCATCTTTCTTCTGGCCCACTAAATCCGAGGACTCTCATCTAACTTGGCCACGAATCACGGACATGACCATTGAATTCGACCTCGCCAGCCCCTCTGGAAAATGGTACTTCAAAGGCGCGGCAAACGACCCATACAATAAGCCCGCCAGCGACGAACCCCTACCGGCTAGCGACCAGGGGTATAATCCGCCCGGCTATGGCAATCCGGTCGATGAGCCGCACGCGGTGGCGCTGGAGGCGTCTACGACAATAGAGCCGGAGGAAGGAGCCGAAGATGAGGAATATTTCTTCCGGAAGGTGCCAAACGAAGAGGTCATGGTCCCGCTATTAGAAGCGTTCGCGCGCCGTCTGGCAACCATGCCGTCGGTCCAGTCTGCGCAGCTAACTACAAATATGCCTGTGGACGAGGGAGAGTGGTTTGTGCAGTACGATGCACCCGGTTACTCAAACGATTACGAAAGCTACACGGATGAGCCAAACATGGACCTGTCGACGGCGCGTGTTTTCTTCCACGTGAAGGATTGGAAGCCCGAGAAGCATCTGCTGGATCAGTTTCGAAAGATTGGGAAGGAGTTACATGGGAAATACGCGATCGTTAGTCTCTTGCCCTTCTTGTACTAATGGTGGATCCGAGTTGCCGTGAGGCTCTACCTAAAGTTTTAAACACCAAAAACGAGGGGAAACGGGGATTATAGTGGACCGTGAGACCCTCAATATAAGTGGATCTATAAACAAGATAACTCCCGATTTGGTCAAAGTCCCATAATTATATGGTTGCAGCAGCGGCTGCCCGTATGCTGTATAGGTAGTTAGCTTAAGGGAGCTATCCATGGATAAGGCTGCAAGGTTATCCTCGAGCCATGTTTCGATGTCACAATCAATCTGTATTCCACACATACTAGTACTACTTCGTGCCACATCTCCATGATCAATGATCAACTTGGTATGTGATGCGATGTGATGTGATGTCACACGCTACGTTTCCTCGCCCCTTGTCATGATTCCATAGAATTGGCTGGCTCTTGTAAAATCTCAGCTTAATGTGGCTGGCTGATCTACTTATGAAGATCTTTCCGCCGAGCGCTGTCGGGTCGTTACAGGAATGAGCTGACCAACTAAATTGAAATATTCTCAGTGACACAGCATCGGGAAGGATTTAAATCCGCTATTGGTGATCGAAGCTCTCGATTACCTGGTCCTAATAGGCTGGAACGTGCCGGCGACCTTCACACTGCACGCATATTTTAACGTTTTGCCACGCTCCGTTGATTAGGTATTGTACATATTACCTACATCAATCTGATGTCTACCTACCTAGGACCTAGGTCCTAGGTCCTAGGTAGGTAATTAAAGCCAAGGCCATGAAACCGCCAATTCCATTCCATATGACGACAACCCCCGCTTCCAGGAAAGGGGGTTCCTGTAGATATAGGCAGATGCCGCTACAATTACAGCAGGTACGTAGTGCTTAAATTTTTCCCACTGAAATTGTAGCCAAATAAGAAAGTGGTGGAAAGTACACTAGTGTGCACTGTAGGCTTAGCTCACTATAATTACAGGGAGTCACAGCGTTATACGCCCTAGATTCATCATCATCTAAATGGATCCAATACTCTACTGCGCCTCGCTCAGCAAACAAATATCCACATTGGAAGGTACTGAAGCCTTAATATGAGTTGATGGGATCTCGGGGAAAACACTTGGGTTCCCGATCCTCAAATTGTCAAACCCGTAAACTTTCAGCTCATCGTCGACCACACCGCCAGCCTTCTCTTCAGCCATGCGACATGAATAGGTATTCTAGGCGGAAGGACGACCCGACATTTTCCATAAGATTTCTTCGTGAAATATTCTACTAGATGCAATATGAACCGTACCGCTTTGCGTGCAACCTCTAGGTCCTTGGTATTTGATAATGCATTCGACCTAATTCCAGGATTATCATGGGTCTGGCGAGCGAATTTCGATCGCGCCTGTGGACGAGGGGCGGGTCAAGCATGTGTGCAGAGAAAAGACCTAACTGACCTAGGCCCTAGGGGCTTTCCCGAGTGCGCTTTTGGCGCCGAGCATACAGGAACATTCTATCAATATCTCAGCATCTGGGCGTTCCTCGGGTTTCACTGTACCGGTAGGAGCGCCACCAGGTCGCATGGCGAATTCATTGGTGTCTAAAAAAGACGTGTTCAAGAATATAGCGCTTTGAGAGGCGCCGGACTTAAGCCACCCCGTGCCAGCGATGAGATATGATAAGACATGCATGATGGCTTGCAGGGAGTCCCTCTCTAATAGGTGGATTGTTTGGTTAATAGAAGGTAATTCCAGCGTGGTGGTCCTTTGTGTGAGCGCCAACACCTCGTTTTCCGGGCATACCTCCCTAGACGGCTTGCAATGCTTAGTGCCCATCACTGTCTAGGTCATTGACAGTAGATAGACCGGGCGCCGCGGCTGACTCATCAAGGTAATCGTAGAGACGAATGATGGAGCATGTGGGCGTATATAGATCTGACCTTAGCGAAGTATGGCCCAGTCCAGCCCATCGATTATCATGAGCGGGGACGCCCTCGGTATAGGCCATGCCGCTGGTGCACGAACACCCTCCAAGAGCTCCGACAGCATACAGTGGCGTTTCTTTATATCTATCTATTCCCCTCGTGGCCTCCAGCATCATGCGAGAGCGTATATGGTCCCTCTGTGACAGACGATAAAAGGGGAACTGGACTCTATCACGTGTCTTGCACCAGTCCCTTCTCAATTAGCAGTACTCGCACGTCGTTACTCTCGCTGAGGCGTGATGCAAGAACGCAACCCGCGGTGCTTCCTCCCACAATGACATAATCATATTCTCGACCGGCAACATCTGCCATGCTATTCCTCGAAAGGTACTTGAGAACGGCCACATTAGTATCGAAGGTGGCTATGAGGTGATACAGATTCCCCCAAAATGAAGTTCCATATTCCAGACATTGCCTTGCAGAATTTCGGTATACTGAGCGATGATTTATACTAGGTATTTAAAAAAAATATCAATCCGTCAGCTCTGTACCTGGGGGTTGCGTTTTGGCAGCAATGCGGCACCTATGTTCTAATAGGAAACTCTTAGGCCTCCATATGACGAAGCTTCGTGGGGAACATAATAAGATAGAATAGAAGTAGACGACTAGACTACAAGTTGAAAGTAGATAGACTCCCTTCTATATACTATGGCCATGTCATCTCTTTGAGGCACAGCGGGTTGCTGGGTAACCACGCCAACTCTATGAACTCCACAACTGACGCTATTCCAAAATTCTACCACCATCATCTCAGTAATTGTGTTAAAAGTCTTGAAATGGGGTTCATCATAGATTCATTAATCGCAACTGTCTCGATGTAAGTATCTTTCGTCTCAATTCTACCCAAGGCCCTTTTTAAGATGCCCGATATAGAAGCCCATATTTAGCAATGCTACAGTGTTCTCGTGTTCGTGAGTAGGTAGAGCTTCATTCATTCTCCAACATCATCGTATCAAGACCCGAAAAGATATTTCTGGGATTTCTCCTCTCTATGCTCTCTTCAACCTCTTCAACTCCATCGTCGCAACAGAGAAAATTGCTAACCCGATTCTGCTCTTGTTCAAGGGGTGCTATTTTGGACTTCTCGGAGATTCAAGGATGAAAGAATTGCTGTTAACATTGCTGAAGACATAAGCCCTGAAGACCTTAGGAGACAATATCGCATTCAATGACTAGAGGAATAACCGAAGAAAGTTATTGAAAATGTGTTATCATTTTGGTATCGGTTCTAGAAATATAAATGCATCAATGCTATATGTTTAATATAGTAGGTACAATTCACGCTGTATCAAGTACCACGACCTCAGCTTCAACTTCGCCGACACTTTCGACCGTCAACTTATCCCCAGCATTAACCCCGTCAACAAAAGCACCATCGCCCTCTTCTAGAATCTCATCTCGGCCATCTAGACGGACCTTGGCTTTCCCTTTTTTGGTCATTGGGATGTGGACGTACACCTTTCTCTTGATGTTTTCCGTTGCGTTGGCACCGACAAGCCAATCGAATTTTTCCTGTGGCGCAATCAAGCCAGCGCCCATCACAAAATCGGCATGAATCGGTATGGTACCCTCAATTGTCGGTTCGGCGACTTTTTCCTGCTCAAAAGTAGCTTCTAGACCACCCTTGAGCGGGCTCAATATCGGAATAAAACCCTTGCGCTTCTCCTCGTCGCTGAAATGACGGGTATGATACCTAGGAGTGAGCCCACGCTTCCAAGGAATGGCCCAAATTTGAAGAAAATGAACTGTCTCTTTCGAATGCTCATTCTGCTCAGAGTGTGCGATACCCGTCCCTCCCGTGGTGAACTGAACATCCCCTCGACGCATGCGGAAAAACTTATCCGACTGCCCCCCCTCAGCGCCCTTCCTTAACATGCTATCTCTGTGGGTCAGCTCGCCGGACAGGATGTAGCTAAATATCTCAAAATCCCGATGAGGGTGTGTTGGAAAGCCCGAGTTCGGCTTAACTCGGTCTTCGTTCAAAACCCTCAGCGACCCGAAGTGCGAGAACCTCGGGTCGTACCAGTCAGCGAACGAGAAGCTGTGATAAGTGTTGAGCCACCCATGATCCGAATGCCCGCGAGCAGCCGAGCGATGGGGCGTGATTTTAGCGTGGGAGAGCGTTTTCGACATGGCGGTTTTGATAGTGTTCATGTAGAGATAGCGTTCAAATTTGGATAAACCTTGCTGGATTGTGTTGAAGTTGCAGATTATAACCAGAAGTGAGCAGATGAGAATCGAAGATAGAAAATTGTAGTTCAAATATACCATTTGGACTCGGATTCGAGATTCGAGAATTGACGAGAGAATACAAAACCTTTCTAATGTTTCAATTACGAAGCATTTGACAACAGTTATAAAGACTTACCTAGCTTTAATAGAATAGGATTAGCGCCTACATTAGACATTAGAGACATGATGGAATCAAGTATGGCAATTGAAGCTCGTCATGAACTCCGCCGCTCTTTCTAATATGGAAATTTGTTCGTAGAATTCAGTCTTTTTCTTGGTTGGAAATTGCTTACCATCTATTAGCTCATGCTTATTCAGAGAGGTACGTACCTTATGCACATGGACTGAGAATGACCCCACCTTCCCGCCACCATAAGCTTTTATCGATAATAGATATTGGATTGTTCGGCTTCGTCCTATCAACTCCATTGTCTCTGTCAAGGGTGACCTGCCACCTGCCACGTGCTCCACCGGATCTTTTGGATCTTTTGAATCTCCCAATGCCTTCGTTCCTTCCTTAGCTGCTTCAGCACGGTAGCGCAGCGATGCTACTGTGGCTGCGGCAATTGGCAACGCCGATTCGTTCCATCCGACCAGAACCGGTGGTCCCAAATCCCAGAACCCCGGGTGCAAAGTTGTGATGATTTTTTTAAGTTCGGATAAAACTCTCGACCGTGTGATCCAATCACGACGAGGCGCCAAGTGTCCCTCCACTTTTTTACTCCAACGTTAGTCGCAAATATTTCTGAATTCTCTCAGATGGGACAAGAAAAAAAAATTAGTAAATTTAACCATGATGCCGATTGCGCGCGTTTCTTGTAGCGCAGCCGCTCCTGCGCTCCCACCTGAAGGCAAAGATTTGTATAATCGATTTGTCCAGCCTGATCCTTGAATCTTGATATCGTCATAACTCTGAAATTATACTTCCAATCCAACTCCTTTGAGTTCCATCCCGCGCCTATCCACCCTGTCAACCCTGCCCGCCTCCGCCTCCCCAGTAATCGCGCAAAGACACAAGCAACTCTTTCCCGTCTTGTCCGTTTCGCCATTACTTCCCTCCAGGTTCCCCGCGATTCACTCGAAGTGATCTCACCCGGCTCGACTCGATCTGATCCAGCTTGCATCTTCACCCCACGGAATCGAGATCGATAGAGAAGGTACGTTGGAATAGGTTTTCGTTCTCGTAGGACTTTGGCGCATATCAGGGACGATGGGGGCTGTTGCCTTCCGAGCAGTTAGGTCTTGGTATAAGTTGATCCTTCGCATATTCCGGTCCTAGATCCTGCATATACGCTTGGCCATGGGATAATGGAAATTGGCGTTGGAAGCAATTGGCTCACCAGACCGTCATCCCTGAGGATAGCCGTAAATATTGTTATGATGAGTTCTTTCTTTATAAATGTTCGACTGCCTAGCTATATGCTGCGGAAAATTCACTCTGAACAATATCTCCCTATCAATCTGCATTATTATCCCTCAGAAAACAGCGTAACAGCACCGGGGTAGCGACCACTGCCTGCCAATTCATTGGCCTTAGAGTAGCTTCGTGTATAAGTCTGAAGTTGGCTATTTCCATTTCATCCGGTTGCTGTTGTGCTGTTGTCTGTGAGATAGCGGGACTTGTTTTGCTAGCTTCATTTTTGCTAACAAGGTGTTACTAGATCCTATCATTCTATTCGCCGAACGACCATGTGTGGTGTCATTGGCTTGATCTTGGGTCATGTTGGGGATGACCCTGAGCATCCGTGTAAAGCTGCCGTCGCGCTTCACGAGGCTCTATATTTCCTCCAACACAGAGGGCAAGATGGTCAGAAGCTCTCATTACAAAATGTTATCAATAAGAAATAAGCTGACACTCATTAGCTTGTGGTATCGCAACTTGCGCCGCTGGTGGTCGCATTTACCAATGCAAAGTAAGACGATATAATGATTTTTTTCTCATCAGGACCTAGTTTCTAACTTCGATGTTAGGGCAACGGAATGGCTGCCAAGGTGTTTGCTGATGGCATGAGAATCCAAGACCTACCCGGCTCAATGGGTATTGGGCGTACGTCTCCTTTCCCCCTTTTCTCGCCACTCTTACCCGTTTAGATATTCGGAC
The DNA here is from genome assembly GCA_022497145.1 of Rostrohypoxylon terebratum. Classification (NCBI taxonomy): domain Eukaryota; kingdom Fungi; phylum Ascomycota; class Sordariomycetes; order Xylariales; family Hypoxylaceae; genus Rostrohypoxylon; species Rostrohypoxylon terebratum. The sequence continues at coordinate 150,149 of MU385887.1, read as the reverse complement.
ACGGAATGCGCCAGCAAAACTTCTTTTTCGCTTCCTAAAATTGAATCTAACGTTTCATGTTTTAGACCTACGTTACCCGACTGCAGGCACATCATCAAATGCCGAGTCTCAACCGGTAAGTCAATATCTCTCATTCATCTCATGCATACAATGGTTCATGGAAGCTAACATATCTACAGTATGTTTAAGCACTGCCCCCTTTTATAGGAGATCCTCCCCAAGTCCGTAGACATAAGTGTTCTATAAAAATATTAACATGAAACAGATTATACGTTAACAGTCCTTATGGAATATGTGTAAGTCTCTTCATCAAATTGTTATGAATGAAGTATAATTCGAAACCCAAGAAAAGGCTTATTGAGACAATGTTATAGTTGGCCCACAATGGCAATCTTATCAACGCTCCTGAATTGCGTCGATATCTTGATACTGTCGCTCACAGGCATATCAACACCGACAGCGATAGTGAACTGTAAGTCTACACTCACCTTCAACATCACAGTAACTAAAGGTAAAATCCATCTTTACTAATAAATACGTAGCATGCTTAATGTCTTTGCGAATGAGCTGAACGAGACTGGAAAGGCTAGAGTTAACACAGACGATATTTTCAGTAAGCTTCCCCAGCCTTAGATCCTCATATCCCTCGTTCATTTTTTTTCGCACTCATCTACCGTGTCATTATCGCATTGAATACTAACAAGCCCTAGATTCTTTAGAACGAATGTATGAGCGGTGTTCGGTTGGTCATATCTACTAGAGTGGAGATGTAACGATCGCTAACATATGAGTTAGGGTGGTTGGGCTTGTACCGCGATGATCGCCGGTTTTGGAGTTCTGGGCTTCAGGGACTCTTACGGTATCAGGCCTTTAGTCCTCGGCGAGCGAAAATCAGATACTCTTCCCGGCGCAAAAGACTACATGCTAGCATCTGAGTCTATTGCTTTGCGACAACTTGGATTCAGCAACATCCGGGATATCCTACCTGGCCAAGCTGTATTTATCCAAAAAGGCCGAGCACCTGTCTTCCACCAAGTCCAAACTCCGAAAACTTACTCGCCGGACATATTCGAATATGTTTACTTTGCACGACCCGATACTGGTTAGTATAGGATAATACCGGTCATTGCTGAACCAAACATCTGCTAACCTCATTTATATAGTCATGGATGGGATCAGTGTACACGCTTCTCGGCAACTCATGGGCTACAAGCTGGCTGATAAGATACGAGAACTTCTTGGAGACGAGGGAATCAAGGATATCGATGCTGTTATCCCTATTCCTGAGACTTCAAACACGTCTGCCGCAAGCGTTTCTGAGCGGCTGGGATTGAAATTCTGCCAGGGTTTTGTCAAGAACAGATACGTTTTCAGGACCTTCATGTTTGTCAACCTTTATGCTTATCAATGGCAATGACTAATTAGAGATCCCTAGTATGCCTCAACAAGGAGCTCGGCAGAAGGGCGTAAGGCGAAAGCTTAGCGCTATTCAGACTGAATTCGAAGGTAGATGTGTCTTGCTTGTTGATGACTCTATCGTGCGTGGTACAACAAGCAAGGAGATTGTGGCCATGGCGCGGGAAGCCGGCGCACGGAAAGTCATTTTCGCAAGCTGCGCCCCGCCTATCACAGCGCCACACATCTACGGCAGTAAGTGATTTGTCATTTCCTTCCAGGCTCTCAATTGGATGATTTACTAACGAGGTTTTACAGTTGATCTGGCTAGCCCGACAGAATTGATTGCTTCCGGCAAAGACCGTTTTGCCATCGCCAAGAGTAAGTTAAGGAGTCTAAATATCAATCCCAATCTCTTCGAGCTTTGAGTCATCTATACTTCTATGGATATGATTACTGATTACGACTTACAGGCATTGACGCGGAGGAAGTGATCTACCAAGACCTCGACGACCTAAAGGCCGCATGCGCGGAACTTGCACCGCCAAACGGTCCCACTGAATTTGAGGTCGGTGTCTTCTGCGGTAAATACGTCACGCCGGTACCCGAAGGCTACTTCGAACATTTGAATGAAATGCGCGGCACGAAGAGGAAACATGCCACGCATGCACCAATTGCCAGCAGTGGCGCAACAATGATTGTTGGTGGCAGCCAAACCGGCACGAATGGTTCGGCTTCACATCTCACAGCACATGGGGATGAACATTCCCCGTCGCTCAAGAGAAATGGGGCTATCTCACCTATTCGGGATGATATCAGCCTCCACAATATGGCTAGTGAACCTGAACGACGTTGAATACTCACGTTCTTTATAGACCATACGTTGATTAGCTGAATAAAAAACAGAGGCCTAATGAATATCTGTGGATGCACTTTTCTTTCGTGATTTATATAAAAGTCCTCTTCTACAATTGGCACTATCTGAATCAAAGAGCGCACTTAGGGCACTTATGTATCTGACTAGGCTCTATTTATACCACTCACCCACGTATAGGTAATGATCAATAAAAACCTTCTCTCCACTCAGCCTCGTAGAACCGTGCTATAGACCCTTTCAATACCAGCTGTCGACAGCGCTAGTTGACCAACAAGCTACCCCTAAATTAGACATTTTTCTCTTATATGCTCTTAGTAGGATAACTTATCATGAATGGTGACCAGGTGTCCTTGACCGATTACCCACATGTAAGACTAACGAGATCTAAGAGGATGCAGGTGCAGTACACCCAGGTGTAGTATCCATATGGATCTTGTGTATCATCGCAATTACCCCAATAGATATCATCTCAACTACAAGACGGAAATTCCTACGTCATATCCGATCAGTTAAGTTAGCGTCTAGGCATTTAAACGATGTTTCCAGCTCAGTGAAAGAACCTTAATCGATGTAAATCGCACTTGCAACATGTATCTATGGTTGAAGGTGCTCTTAGGGTTGGGTCTTGAGGTGTCCCACCTGTCATGAAACTTCTCCCCCCAACTCACTTCTTCTCTTTCACATTTCTCACAACTTCAAATCCTAATCATCTTTACCCTGTATCATTAGGCCATATTGTTCCTTGTCTGTTACATACTTATACTTTATCTGTTCCGTGGTTGTCAATGTTTATTTTCTATTCACGCCTATCCCTCGACTTATTCATTCAGTCATTCAGTCCTTGTGCAACTATCATCTACCAAGTACTCACTTAGAATAGCCATTATATCCATCGCAAGATACATACATCGTTATCGCAATTCTTCAGCACGGCGATTTACATGTCCTATCTCTTTTCGCATACCCTGGTGGTGGATAGACCACCTCTCATCCCATCCCTGGGTGGCGATATCTAGAAGTAAGCATTGTTCATATCACATCCACATACCTACCTATTATCCAACAACCTGTATTGTCGATTAGAAATTCTATTTGAAAGACTACAGGTCATAATGTTGTCTAGTTCTATAATCGACAGGTATCCCAGTTAGTTTTGCTATACTTACCTATATTGACAGAGCATACCTACTTATACGTTTCCAATTGAAGGTAAACAGACTCGACCTACATTAACTCCTGTCATTGTATAGAGCGTACTGATCAAGACAGAACAGCCCTTGTTGACAGCGCCATTACCTCCCAGCTTATAACAGGGTGTCCAAGTCACCTTATGCTGAGTGTTGTCGTCACAGTTTTATATCTACATGTTCCTCTGTCAAGTCATAATCGTAGTTAAGGCCTATTAAAGATTAATTTGTGAGATCGCCGCTTCCCTCATTATAATCACCATTTCTAACTCAGTTCGCAGTTTCCAACTTGCCGATTAGAATTCTTTACCTGTCAAATTCCTACTTTGTCTCCAACTCACATCCTCGGAGTTCACCCCCAAGTCGTAATTGCATAGATAGGCCAAATATTTCGAAAATTCTGAGAATACCTTAACTTATCATTGGGCAAGATTATCGCCATCGACCTTTCGTAAGTTTTGGTTCTTTCATATGTAAGCACACACCTGTAGACGTACCTCACTCAGGATGTTGTACGCTTCCCTTAAGTGGGCCCCCCTCTCACAATTCGTCCATCTGGCGACCCCTAGCCCCCTTTATTCGACATTCTCTTAATATTATGTCCTCTGTCCCGTTGTCTCTGGTACCAACGTATGGTGTCATGAGAGAGCAACCATATAATCTTGGTTTTTTACCTATATAACCTATGACTATGGCTTATCTGGATCTAATGCCGAGTATTTAGCAATTTATACCTACCGACAAAATGCCAAGACGTAATCGCAAGGGACCTAAGTCCCGGGCTACAGTCATGTTGCCACATGGGTTGGGTGTGGTCTTAGGGGCCAAGGAGACCAAAGCGCTGCTTGCTGTTGAAGATTCATCTGTTTCTAATTCACTGCCTGTCACCAAAACTATAACCGATGCAGATTCAATCGCTACTTTCCATCAATCATTGTCTACCCCTAAAGCACAGGAAGTAGAAACGGCAGCGACACCAACAACATCTAAAAAGGATGATGTTATGGCAGTTGAATATCCAACACTAGCCAGTCTTGGGACTGCTGCCGGAGGAACCGCACTAGGCAGCGGTCGACAACTTCGACCAAGAAAGCCCAAAACGATTCCCCAAGGGTCGCCAACACAAACAATTATCTCTTTTCCTATAGTCAAGTTTCAGCCCAGCGAGAGAAAAGTTGAGCTCGACGATGGGAAGGTTCCTGAGAAACGGAAGGCCCAAACGGAGAATACTCCTGACACCAATGGCGAGGAACCTCATACCGATATTCTTAGACCTAAAGCGAAGAGGATGAGAAGAGCTGCTAAGAAGACAAAGGATAATCCTTATGGTTTAACGCCAGGAGTGAGTCCTTTTCCTTCATGGTCACCACCAAACGCAGAACAGTGCGAAGAAGTTTTCAACCTGCTCAGTGAAATGCATGATAATGTCATGACACAATCGCCAGAAGTCATACCACCCCCTTCACTAGAAGTGACTGGATGCGGTGAGGTTCCGTCTCTGCTTGACGGCCTACTTAGAACATATCTAAGCACCGCAGTGAGTATGGATGGTTCGAATAGGATGCTACAAAACATAGCTGAAAAGTTTGGCGTGTTGAAAGGAGGAATTGGTGATGGTAGTGTTGACTGGAACAAGGTTCGGCTATCTCCGACACAGGATCTGTACGATGCCATTCGTCAAGGGGGTTTAGCAACTGAAAAGTCTAAGAACATCAAGGCCATCCTCGACATGGTTTACCAGGAGAATGTCGAACGACGTGACGCATATCTCGAAGAGAGAAAGACTGGCCTGCAAGCAAACGTGTTTGCAGCAGCAAACAAGACGGACGGGCAGAAGGACTTTGAGATACAAGCAGTGGAACAGAATATCCTTTCGCTGGAACATCTCCGTGGTCTGCCAAAAGATGATGTCATGAAGCATCTTAATAAGTACCCTGGTATCGGCGTGAAGACCTCAGCATGCGTCATCCTCTTTTGCCTCCGGATTCCCTGCTTTGCTGTTGATACTCATGTCCACAGATTTGCGCGATGGTTAGGATGGGTGCCGGAGAATGCAAATGCCGATGATACGTTTAGCCATTTGGAAGTTCGATGTCCTGACGACTTCAAATATGGACTACATCAATTATTCATTCAGCATGGTAAACTATGTGGAAAATGTAAGGCAAACACCGCTGAGGGGACCAAAGATTGGGACATTCTCGACGAGTGTCTGCTTGAAAGCCTGCTCCGTCGATTTGGAAAACGACAGGCAAAAACAAAGGCACAGCGGGTGCTCAACAACGGTGTGAATGGTGTTCACGGTGTAGAAGGTGAAGGTGAAGGTGAAGGGATGTGAATGGCGAGGGGTTTCCTGGGGGTAGATTGCAAGCTGTGTAAATTGTGGCTGGCTGTGATTGCTTGTTAAGCAACCAGGTACCTACCTGGGTACTATTGTCGATTGCTATTGTAGAAGGAAAGTTGAGATGTAAATTTGTTGCATGTAGGCGAGAGCTGGCGCTAGATAGAGTATGCGATGCCTTTGACTTGCTAATACACTTCTAACTCGCCTATTTTTATTTTTATTTTGATATTGCTCCTGCCTATACTTTGTTTATAATCTGAGGCGTTGCTCTTGCTCTTTTCGTTCAACATACTCAAGGTGATACTGACTTGCTTTTTACCTCCAAAATCGAAATCGTGTAACTTTAGTATGATAGCCTTTCTATTATGAAGGTTATCTAAATTTCTCATTCTTCTTTCACAAAAAAAAAAAAAAAAAAAGGACTCCGTCTCCCAGCATTCGTTTAGGTACTCTTCCACATAGATTTCCGCCTACAATTCGAGGGATCAGGTCAGACGCTACTAGCCCTGGAGGTACCCCTGGTAAAACTCCGCGCTACCTCATTACGGAAGCAATTAAACCGGCCCCCTGCCCATGTGTCCTTATCGATAAGAAAAAGCACTGTAGGGCACTAAGTGGAAGCACCTACTGGCACGCTCCTCGAAACTTCAACACGGCGCGCCAGAAGAACCCTACCCATACATTTGTCAACCTAGCAACCACTGGGCAGGTAGACATATTTTCCTTACTTGCCCTTGACAACACCTCACCTCACATCTACCTTCCTTCCCTTTTCACTACTTTATTGTGCGGTTATGCCTCATCGTGTCGTAGGGAGTGCACGATTTCCATTTCATACGCCATCGCACTGGAATTGCAAGCCTTATTTCCTCTTGAACATTCCTGACTATTTCTAAGGAATCCCTGTTCAGCCGACCCGATAGTGTGAGAGTTTCGAGCGCACCCGTTCGAATTAATACGCGAATCTCGACGACGATCTTAGAAATTGAATTTACGCCCGAAACCAACCTCAAATCCTTAACTCCCTATTGCGACGTCGAATCACCATTTGGGGCGACATGCCTGACGGAGGTCAACATGTCCGTCGTCAATCAATTACTCGAGGATGCTTTTAATAAGCTCCGAGAGTATCCACAAGAAACACATCTATGCTGCCCTAAGATATCCGAATACGACGATGAGATCTATGATGATATCGATGCTCCTAGCCAGATCACTGTCGCCGAGAAGGAAGAGAGAATCCGGCAAGGCAAGGAGAGGTTGGGTCAGTCATACCTTTGTTCATTAGTATTGGGTCTCGAGGAAGAGTCGGCAGGAAATTTAGGGATCGAGTTCAGGGATCGGACTAATGCCTTCCTCAAAGTCTGCGCGACATGCGCGCGCAATTGGCACAAGGGACGTAAGGCCTTTCTAAAAGAAATTGCCCAGATCTACGATGAGGGCGTGGTCGCCGAGTTGGAGGGTCGTTTAAATAAGTTCGATTTTCAACGCATCACCAAAGGTCTCGAAGCTGCTGCTGAATTTATCAATGCTCATAATGGCGTAGCTGGGCAGAGCACCTTCATTAAAGAAGACCGCGAAGACTTACTAATCGCGCTCTACGAAGCCATCTGTTGTATGCCATACTTGAGCCTGCCGGACAACCGAAAACAGTTCAATTTCGTATTTGAGGCGATTCAGAAGAGGAAGATTCTCAAGTTGGACGAAATACTTCCTACTATGACGTATTTCCTATTCGACGAGAATGATACTCGTAACAGATTCGCCGTCCATACATTTTCTAGAAATCCCTCCGTCACCGAAGAAGACTTCGAATGGGCAATCAACGACAACCTTGCGGACGCTATTCTGAAAGCCAATGATTTCAGCGCATCTCCCCAACTCATCCTTCGCTTTTGGCAAGGATTTCTTCACATCCTAGACGTCCTTGACGAGAATCTCGTCATTCATTCACTACGAGCCATGACCGTACAACCGAGCATATATGATTTAATGCTTGCCCACATGTCCAAGATCAATTCAGTTCCTATTTTGAAGTTACTTCTAAAGGCATTTTGCGCGCTGATACGAAAGTCTCCTAAGGCGCTCTGGGACGCGTACAGTCATTACTCTCACACCGTAGTTGCCGAGCAGATATTGGGCAGCCCGGCTTTCAAGTCACTCCTTTTACAATCGGGGGAACCCGACATGACCGAGGGCCCAACAGCAATTTCCTGGGTAAGGTCGTTTGTAGAATCGATTCCTACTCATCAGAAGAGTGATGTCTGTGATGCGCTTTTACACCATTTTTTGCAAAGGTATGCGCAGGACCCCAACATGACGTCCGAAGGCAAGCTCGCCTGTACGCTCGCTGCTATCGAGGCTCTCTCCTCCACCCTCAGAACCTTCGCCTCACCCAGCTACAAGATACACCCGGCATCTTCGACCATTCATACGAACAAGGTGTTAAACCTCACATTGAAGTACAAGGACTTGATCATACAGCTCGCCCAACTGCCATCCGGCGACCAGCAGAACCAAAATGCTGCCATGGCACGTGCCGGTTTGTCCGTGATCAAGTACGCCTTGACCTTAGATTCCCGCATCACCGTTGAGGAGTTTAACGCACTTCAGAACTCCGATAAACTTGTCCAACGAGATGTTAGACGAAATTCGCCAGGTCTTTGGGAAGCATTTCTGGAAATTCTCCAACCCGGCGCAGACGAACTTGCCAAGATAATGTTGGTCGCTACCGGTTCTCTGATTGCCGTAGAGATCTTTCGGCCAGTGAAGAGACAAACTCTATCGCCGGTAAATAGGGAGTTTAACATTGATTTTCAGAAAACCGCCGAGGTTGTGGGACGGATGATTGAAAGATTGGGCGACTTTAGTGAGTCTGCTCTACGACATCTCTGCTCTGACCCTTCGACCATGTTGCCTATTGTAGCTGCTCTTGTCCATGGCGAGCAAGACATTAATCAGGCCGGTGCTTCCTTTATCAAGACAGTCGCAAACGAGATGAGAAGAACCGATGCGGTCCAGAGACTACTGGAGGATTATTTCGGCCATTTTCTATCTTCCTATACCTCTATCGTCACTGAGATCACCGAGAAGATGTCTCTCTGGTCTCCACAGTTCAATGTCATCCGGTATTCAAGAGACATCCTCAGCAGTCTCTGCGATCCAACATCAGGCATACTGCGTTCGAAAGATCTGAACGATAGAGAGCGTGAAATGCTGAGTGATTGGTGGAACGCACAATGGATATTTCTTGATAACGCCTTCACCCAGACAGAGGATTGGAGTCGATTAATTGATATGGAAACCATGAAGAATTTTTGTCGAGAAGCTATGGAGTTCGCAGAAGCTCTTTTAGCCCAGGATGGTCTCCTCGCCTCTGCATTAAGTCCAGAGTCCGCGCATTCTTCTTCCATTGACAACGGTGAACAACCTGAGAAGCAGGCCATGAGGGATATTCTCGAACAACCGCGGAAATATTCCTTTGGTCTTTGCAAGATGCTTCGGCTCAAGGACTTGTATCTTGTTACCGTAATCGTTAACGTTCTCGGGAAACTCCTGAGGCGTTTGGTGGAGTTTGATATCGAACTCCCCTCGCAGGCTCTGACGTTCGTCAAGAACACTTGTATCAAAAATAAGGATAACCGGTACAATACCTCGACGAATATGAATGACCGCCAGCGTGCTGAATTATTGCGAGCCCTCGGTGAAGATACTGAAGATGACGTTCAAATCATTTCAATCAAGAAGGCCGAACCTCACAAAAAACAAACGAGGCTCGATGCCTGGTCAAAGTCGGGCGATGATTCATCAGGTGTTCCAAGTGCACCAAGCGCATCTCGGAAGGAGAAAATACCTGTCAAGTCGAGCAAGGATGATCTCCGGGAATTCCTCAAAAACTCCTCTTCGGAGAAGACCAAGTCTGCTTTGGACATAATGAAAGCTCGCCATGCCGAAAGGAAACCCGCACCACCGGTGGCTAATATCGAATCCATTCGAGAGAAACGTCAGAAAGAAGCCGAAGAGAAGCGAAAGCGAGATGCTGAAGCTATCGCCAGAGCCAAAGCCCTTAGGCAGCCTAAGCCATTAGTTAGCGGTGAGGGATCCGGCCTTCAGGGACTATCCGGCGTCCACGGAAAAGATCATGCACCACAAAAGAGTGAGATCATGGTTAACTCCTCTTCGGAAGATGAAGATGATTCAGATGGTGATGCCGAGTTCTTAGCTCGGTCCGCCGCCGGAAAGAAGAACGCGAAGGGTGGCCAATTTGCCAAGCCTAATGTGCCTCTGCCAGTGAAGAAAATCAAGATTCAGCGATCCGCAAAAGATATGCGAGCGCGACTTATTCCTCCCATGGATATACTTCACCAGGCTATCCTCGAATGGGATATCTTCCATGAAGGCAATGACCCGCCTAATGGCATAACATGCTCTAAGGTCTCTAACACCTACGGAGATCCCCGCGAGTATAAGGAGACATTCTTGCCGCTCCTGATTAATGAGGCTTGGAGATCTTTTGTGACAGCCAAAGATGAGGCAACCTCGAAGCCATTTGGCATCAAGATCGTCAACCGAATGAACATAGATAAATTCGTCGAGGTTAGTACAGCCATGCCTATAAGTGAAAATAAGGATAGATTTCTCTCTGAAGGAGATATCGTCTTATTTTCGCTGGCTGCAAATCCACTAGAAGCTACAGAGGACTTGCACTGCCTTGCTCGTATCTGGCGTGTCCAGTTCAAGAATGGCAATCTGGAAATTCAATTTCGCTTAAGTGGTCGGGCCGGGCCTATATTATCTGCGATGATGCCCCAATCCGAGCTCTATGCGGTGAAGATTACTAACATGACTACTATCGAACGTGAATACGCTTCATTGGAGTCTCTGCAGTATTACGACCTGATGCCCGAAGTTATAGAGGCCAAGCCATCTCCGATGCTGAAATTTAGCCAAGAAGCCGTTGAGAATATCATGCAAAATTATCAACTCAACCCAGGTCAGGCAAAGGCAATTTTGAATGCGAAGGAGAACGATGCCTTCACTCTGGTTCAAGGGTAAGTCTCAATTATTCGTAAGACATGGAGGAATATTTACTAATCAATCGTAGTCCTCCCGGAACGGGTAAAACGAAGACAATCGTAGCAATGGTCGGAGCTTTGCTGACAGGCAGCTTTTCTACAAATGCCGGCACAGCTATCAAACGGTCCACTGTGCCAGGCTCAACAGCCAACAAAGGGCTATCCAAGAAATTGTTGGTTTGCGCGCCGAGTAACGCTGCTGTAGACGAGTTAGTTCTGCGACTCAAAGATGGCGTCAAGTCTACCACCGGATCTTTCCATAAGGTCAATGTTTTACGTCTTGGTCGCACTGACGCGATCAATGCCGCCGTAAAAGATGTTACTTTGGACGAGATGGTCAAGGCTCGCGTAGAGGGGGCTGCGGAACAAAACAGGGGTCCCAGTTCACGAGAATTAATGCACCAGGAAGCCGGCCAAATTAAGCTAGAATTAGCTGATCTGCGACCGCAACTAGAAGCGGCGAGAGTCACCGGCGACCGTGCGCAGATTAACCAGTTTCAACGAAAATTCGACGAATTAAAACGTCGGCAGGCCCAAATCGGCGCAAGGATAGACGCCGACAAAGACAGTGGAAATACGGCTGCCAGAGAGAACGAGATTCGACGACGCCAAATCCAGCAGGAGATTCTTGACTCTGCTCAAGTGCTCTGCGCGACGCTCAGTGGCAGTGGACATGAAATGTTCAAGAATCTTCAGGTTGAATTTGAAACCGTTATTATCGACGAAGCGGCCCAGTGTGTTGAGCTCAGCGCACTTATTCCATTGAAATATGGCTGCTCTAAATGTATTCTCGTCGGTGACCCAAAGCAACTTCCTCCTACAGTATTGTCACAGTCTGCAGCGCGCTACGGATACGACCAGAGTCTTTTCGTTCGTATGCAGCGCAATCACCCCGACGACGTTCATCTACTCGATACGCAATATCGCATGCATCCAGAAATCAGTCTTTTTCCCAGCCAGGAATTCTACGAACGTCGTCTATTAGATGGCGACAACATGGGAAAGCTGCGTCATCAACCTTGGCATCAAAACGCATTATTGGGTCCGTACCGTTTCTTCGATGTTAAAGGTATCCAAGAAAGGGGCCGCAAGGGCCAGTCGCTGGTCAACTTGGAGGAATTAAAAGTCGCCATGCAATTGTATGAGAGGTTAATGGCAGACTGTCCAAGTATAGATTGGAAGGGGAAGATCGGTATCATCACACCTTATAAAGCTCAGTTATTCGAACTACGTGATCAATTCTCTCGTCGTTACGGAGAGAAAATCAAAGAGTACATCGAGTTCAATACTACGGACGCTTTCCAGGGTCGTGAGTGTGAGATCATCATTTTCTCTTGTGTTCGAGCTAGTCCTACAGGTGGTATCGGTTTCATGACTGATATTCGACGTATGAACGTCGGTCTAACCCGTGCGAAATCTTCTCTGTTCATTCTTGGAGATTCGAGAGCCTTGGTCCAGGGTGAATTCTGGAACAAGCTCATCGAGGATGCCAAGGCTCGAGATCGCTACACGGCTGGCGATGTTCTCTCTCTGCTAAGAAAGCCCGGTGCCAAATTACCGCCACCTAATTTCGATACTCAACAAAAGTCCGCCCCACCAGCCCTCCCTCCTCAACCTATCAATGGCTCGGATGGCGCTTCGAAACAATCTAGTCGGGCCAATAGCGAGGAGGACGTAGTGATGGAAGATGCGCCTCCTATGAATCGGGCGCCTAAGAAGAAACGCCCGTCGCCTCAGTTACCGCAGACGTACACTGTCCTTGAGCGACCAGAACCTCGACCCCCAGCTGATAATTCAGCTGTGCCCGGATACAGCGGACTCAACGAGAGAGGCGAGACTTCTACAGTCAGTCGTTCATCGGAGCGTCCCGTCATCCATCAATCGGGTCAGAAACGAAATAGAGATGGCTCTGATGATGGCAAAGCGCCGAAGAGGGTAAGACGCATCGACAAAACGAAATATTCGAAAAATAGCTGACGTCGAATGATATAGGTTGCCAGCTCAGGTGTTCCTAGAGCGCCACCGAGCGCACCCCGCAACATGCCCCAGCCCCAAGACCCTTCTGCGATGGCGGTCTTGGGTCTGACACCGAAACCTCCAGTTAACCCATCTTCTCGTAACACCCCTCCCGGACCTCCGAATGCTCCAAGAGTGAGTTCACACTTTCTTGTAGTTATTTATCATAATTATGTCTATACTGACAATGATTATCAGGGTCCATCTGGCTCATCCGGCCCATCCGGTCCCGGATCAGGTCGACCACAACCACCGCCAAGAAGGCGTCCCCCTCCTTCCGACCCCTTCATCAGACGTAAACCTAGACCTCAGTAACGAACCTCGACGATAATCGCGATCGATTTGATAGTGCCGTGGCCAATTCGTAGTTACGGGCACATTTCCCTTATCATAAAAAGCATCTGTCATATGACATGGATGCCTCGTCACGGAAATGGAGTCGCATACTTTCTAATATCTGCATTCGCATTTGCACGGCGCTTCGGCTTAGTCTTTGGGTTTACATAGGGTCTTGTATTCTTAGATATCGCTATCCCTATTCATTATTGCATCTGACTCTCCACGCGCGGAGAGCATGCTGCTTAATCAAGGACCCCTTCGGGCGACTTCGATGCCTAGGTCTTGTCGGATCTACTTACATAGAACAAGGCAAGGCTCAGACGGTATTTACTTCCAGTTTAGTCTTCTTCTTCGCGAAATGGTAAATGGGGGCGAAAATGGTAAAATATTAGATAAGGGGATGGATGGCCGGGGGATGCGATGTGTGTTGCCTTTCAGGACGTAGATGCTTCGGTGGATTGGAGGTGGAGGGCCAGATAATTACGATGATGCCCGGAAAAATGGGCGGTTTGCCTAGGTAAGTATACTAGTCCGTGTGCTGTTGTTAGGCTGTGACTTGGTGAATTGTGTGTGATGTGTGAATACCGTGTTTCGTGTTTGAATAGGCTCGTTGGCCTTGTGTGAAATGTGTTCTATCGACTTCGTTGGAAGTCGAATATTGAGTATCCGAGAGTGCGGATTGCACTATATTCGGCCATTTCACACACACTCCTACCTACTCGTCGAGTACCATTCCTGATCTGTGCTCTTCGTTTCGCAATATTCTGTATGGATATTTCGCGACGTCGACTTTGGAGATATCGGGCACCCGCTTATTTCTCCACATTGCGTTATTGGCGCCCCATCACCTATGTACCTTCTTCTCACCCTTTTGTAGAAGCAGCCCTCCAGATACAGTACCTCACCTACGTCGCCTACTCGTCTTGCCCTCCTTCAGACCGACCATATCCATTTATAAACCCATTCCACACACATGTCAGGCTTAAGAAGCCCATCCATTCTCCATGTCACGCGCAGAGTCGCCGAGTTAGTAACACCGCCAACCACGCTCTGATTATACGGACTTCCGTTCTCCACCCACCAGCATCACCATCACCACCACCAACATACCCATCCTTTGGCTCTATCCCTCAATCCTTCAAAAAAAGCATATATACGCCGCGTCTATCAAAGTGATTCGCTCTCCTAAAAGTCAACGCCGTTCGTCGGATAGAGCCCGTGTCCAAGCCCAGCACCACCAGCCAAACCTCCCCCCGGCACAAAAACGGAGCCAACGCGGAGCGGTATCACCTCCAGCCCAATATACCTAATTGCCATATTATATCCCCAGGTTTCACCAAATCCCGCAATACCTACTACCTTCTTCACGTATGAAATCTAAAAGCGGGACGAATTTTGGTTTTCATGTGGCGGTCAAAATCTTCTCAGGTCCTAACCTATCCATCACACATTATTGAAAGGTTAGCGGGCAGTCAGCTATTTCCAATTCCATCAACGCCACGACGCGGTTAGATACCACAAATACGTATGCAAGTGATGAATGATTGTAAATTTCCACTAGCCGGTATCAACACGCTAATGAATTCTAGGTAATAGCTCTGAATCGCCGCGAGCTCGACCGAGTCCAAATGCATCCATATAACCCACTCAGAAAAAGTGCAGCATCTCAGTATCGGTATATGATGTCTCCGCCTCCTCCTGTAGTTCGCGCGTGACGCTTTCTACCTCGGTACTCTTGTCACTACTACTATCGCGAGCTTGGCTTGAGATATCCGCGATTTGGCGAGAGTGCGATTGAAGTCGCAGCCGCAACGCTTCCAAATCCGACGCGCTAACCAGTGTGCCCACATCAACCCTCCTTTTCCCCTTGGTATCGCCTTCCTGTCCGGCTAGGTCTGGATTGGGGGAGATTTGGTTAGGAACCGCCGTTGTCCGTATGGTTTCACGTAGCATATCATAGCTGCGTATGGACCTGAGGGATTGGGCACGTTGTGGAAGGCTTTCGCGATACATTCTGCGCGACTGTCGGGAAGAAGTGGATGCAGTGCGAGCAGGCGCACTCCGACGTATAGGAATTTGATGTTGATCTTGCAATATCTTACTGAGGGTATCCGTCAAGGAAACCATGGACTGCATCAAAAGCTCGCCATTTTGCTCAAGCCTGTGCAAGCGTTTCTCCATATCTTTAAGACGAATCTCCTTTAGCTTCTCGTACCGCCGGGGCAGCTTATGGCGCATGATTTGATCCCGAAACTCCGCCTCTTCTACCAAAGCTTGAGCAACGTACTTTTCCCGCCTTGTTCTAGCTTCGTTCTCGTCTCGCTCGGCCTGTCTTTCTCTTCGGCGGTAATGAGCCGTGCTTCCCTCCAGAGGCGTTGGAGAGTCTGGCGAGGATGCCGATGACGAACTCGCGATGAGTGGGACGCTTGAACTTCTTCCACGTCGTTTCTTACTGACAGCCTCAGGCGACAAGTCAGGCGATTTGAGGTCTAGTCTTTGCCGGGTAGGACCAATTTCCGCCATCTTGGACGTCAGATAGGACTTCGAAGACGATAAGCCAACATCACTACTGAATCGGCCGAGCACGGGGGATTCCGGCGAGTCACTGCCAGCTGATGTCTCTGAAGCAGAGGTCTCGCTCTGACGCAATTGAGCTTTTAACTTTTCTATATCTTTCTGTTTCCGTTCCCGCACTCGTTCTTTGCGGTTTGAAACTACCTTAGCTACTGCAGGAGGCGATAAAATTGCCACTTGTTCATCGCTATTGGCTCTGATCGAAGTACCCGAAGGTGGCGTAGGGAAATTCAAATTCAGAGGTGACTCAGCTTTTAGGTGATCGGGGGGTTGTATAACTATAGGAACGGATTGATAAGCTGTAGCAGTCTGCGCGCTCAAAAGCCTTGGAGATGATGCCGGTGTCCGCAAACTCTCAGCAACCGAGGCGCATGGACCGGTTGTGCGTCCGTTCCCGTCATAATTGTAAGAGTTGGCAGTTGATAACATGGGCCGGCGGTCAGAGGTACAACTTCGCCCAGAAGAAGTCACCGTAGCCGTTTTGCTTGAAGTTCGAGTTGGCAACGCCGGCACGTTCAGAAGTTTTGCTAAAGTTGAGTGCGAAGGCTCAGCAGATTTACTAGCACCCTTCGAGTTGTTCTTCGGTACTATAATATTTTCATGTGCAGACGGTTCGTTTCCTTCTGCTGATTTGATTTTCTTTGGTGTGACATCGATTAACCGAGGGAACTTGTCAGTTTCGAGCAGAGTGGATATTGACGCTTTCTTTGGTTGCTCTAGTTGCAGCGCTCGTTCTCGGCTGGGAGACTTAGATTCTTGGTCGGTGATATCGGACAGCTTATTAGTTTTCAAAGGGGTCATTAGTGCTTGGCGAGCCGTGCCGATCTCTAGTGTGCCGAACTCCTTTCCTTTCCCAGAATTTATTTCTTCTTGCGAAGCTTGAGAATGTATTGTTGGGAGCAAAGAAACCTCTCTAGGAGGAGGTGCTAATTCAGTAAATCCTTCCTGATGCGCTGCCGATTTTGTGGTGAGAGATATGGTAGATACCGATTCTTGATCTTCGGTAACTGTGTGAAGATTGTTTCTTAGGGGGTCAGGTGTCGACCTATGTGTTAATCTATCAGCCGTCGGGCGTTGGAAGGGGACGGGACTGTAATCCGAATAATTGATCGGGATCGAGATGGCGATATACCGGTGGCCGTCGATGGTTCTAGCAGACACAGCTGAGTCTGGAAGTCTGATAAGTGGCGGCTGGCGGCGTTTTCTGCGCTTCCGCTTCTTGCGAAAGACTTTGAGGGCGCTCCATTTGCCATCAACCGAAGAGATACTCGCATCGTCAGGTATTGACATGAAGTTTCCTTTGGGCGGAGGCCCGTGGAAGAATTCTACGAGTTCTCTTCGGCAATCCTCGCTGACATTAGGACGAGCGAGCATCTTGCCAGATGGCAAAGACGAAATCGTCTCACACATTTCAGACTTCTTCGTTCCCCTCGTCAGGTTGGAGATGGAGCGAACGGCAGATACAACAGAGGATGGGTAAGATGGTGCTAGGTCTCCATTGGCCTTGTCTTCTATGCGCACCATAATTTCCTTTTCCACCAGGATGCCCAGGCTGACTGAGCTAAGGAAGACGCTCTCCATAATTAATGGTAGTTAGTGGGAGACGATGGGAGGGAGGAAAAGTCTATTTTGTTTGGATATCTTCCATGTGTGAATGGAGACAGCACACGCAACTTTTACCTCATCACCTCCAGGTCTAGTTGTTGTTGACATGACCAGAGCCAGAGCGTCGGGAGTCAGGTATATTCACACTCGTGGAAGTTCCCAGGACCGCTATACACTGATTCGCTCGAGGATTTGCAGTGATTGTCCCTCAATGAAAAGACAAATATTATATCGGATCGAATATTTCGAACATAATGTGGGTCCCATGAATAGCCTTTAGGGAGGATGAAAGATATATAGAGAAATATAGAGAAATATAACGAGGAATGAGGATAATGGGTATAGCTATAAAGGATACACATGACCACGTGGTGAGAGGTCCCAATTAAAATACAAGGCAAAGGGACACGGCGGGAGAGGTCGGCGATTAGCCGAGAAGTCAAATATTGTCTTCCATCTGAATTGAGCGTGATAGATATGGAAGACAGATAAAGGTTCGACTAGTAACCTGTGATCGGCGTAATCAAGTGAATGGTGACTAGCCTGTCAAGGATAAGTTGGGCTGCTGGGTAACTCAGTTCACTGCCATCCAGGCACTCGAGTACCGGTTGGAATCTTGGAATCTTGGGGCCGTGGGTTGTCTCGAGTCAGAGTACTGGCTGGCAACTTTGACAACTTTGGCATCTATGGATGGCTTGGGATGAACAATGCGACGTGTAACGTAACGAGGTATGCTCGTCTACCGTTAGGTGACTCGAAAAAAACGTTGTTGAAACATGTTTAAGAGCCACGAAAACAAGATGTGCTAGACAAATGGAGAGGTCTGTCCTACTGTCAATTTGCTTTTTTTTTGCCAACATTGCTTGGAGGAGGTTAGGAACGGACGATCGATATCCATAGCCCTGGAGGAAGTACTGAGAAGTATTGGGAGATTCCCGACCCTCCAGGGCTGTCGACTCAACCTGGAGGTTTCTTCATACTACTACCCATTCTGCCAGGCTGCCAGGGGCGTAATAGGTATTGATGCGCTAGGTACCTTGGTAATAGAATATTCGGAAATATTTAAAAGCCTAGAAGCTTTTCTAGGAAAACAGGAGCGAGGGATGTTTGATTACGAGTCCTTGTCAAGATCAAGTTGTAAGACATTGATGTCAAAGTTTAATTCCAAGCTCCGAGATCCTCGCAGGGATAAAAATGGGAGAAAAGACCTTTGTTTAATACAATTACTAATCCCTCCTATTCTTGGTATTGCTTTGTTGATGCATAGTTGCTTTTTTCTATATGCAATTTAGTCTGCTAAAGAGTTCGTATCCCTCAACTCGAACAACTTCTAGAGTCTAGGTTAAGGTTCTCTGATGACGCCCCTAAATGCCCTAAATGACCTAAATGACCTAGATGACAGGTCAATTCCGTCTCCTTTACATTCACGAACATGAAATATCGAGAATCGAGAATCGCCAATCCAATTTAAGAATGTGGTACAAATTCCGAATGCCTGGAGCCCAGCGTCCATCTAATTATATATCTTACCTACTTCTATGTGAAAGTGGAATGGTAGCTAGGTTCATTACCACGGCTTCGGGTTGTCGGGGATGACGATGACCGCCTGCTGCACTCCCGATGGCTTGAGAATACGACTTTGTTAACGAAGGTAATACCTAAGGATAATCGCGAGAATTGCTATCGCCGACTTCAGTGGTGGCGCTACAGACACATTGGCCGAACATACCTACTAGGTAAGCACCAAGCTGACATCTAAACAATATCCGAAAGGCAATGCTGTCAGCTTGGAAATAATATCGAGTATCCTCACTTGATGCTCAACGGAGCTCCGTCTCGAGGTCGTTGAGAGACCATACCAGAACAATGCTAATCTTGCCTCATTTCTCCATGATTCAAATTTCGCATGAGGGGATCAAGGTCAAGTTCATGTCTCACTGGCTGTTTCTATACGTATTCTAGCTTACCCGCCATCCCCGGGTCTGGGGTTTGGGGGTCGGGCTGATGCCCCAGAGCTCTAAAATCTAATGGGACTCGACAATGTCTCTACCAAGTTCTGGCAAACAATACCATTCATCCGATTAAAAGACCCGACCTCTGCAATATTATCCACACTTGCTAATTTCACATGAGTCACTGAAAATATGACAGGTTTTTACTCTCATTCTGCCTCCTTCACTGGGAATATGGTATCCTACAGAGTTTGCGGTTACGCCATCAATATGCGTGGCGGGTGGTAACATTGTACTGTCAGATCGCCATCGTCGGCCTGCACGCGATTCCGTACACTTGGGAATTGGGAACTATCTACTAGGTAAGGTAGTAAAATTTATATATAATTTGCGGTTTTCTGGCATGACAGTAACATTAAGAATCGCCGGCCGATTGCAGTATTCCCAGAATCTCGTATAGATCGGCAGTGATGAATCATTAACCACAGCGTAAACGTAAGGTTAAGAATCGAAGCACCTAAAGAGTTTCGTGACATCTGCCTAGATAACCAAACAATCGCTTCGAATTACCTCAATATAGCGATCGGAAAGCACTGTTCCTATAGCAATGAGAGAGACGTAGCTCGATACCCAGGGTATAAGAGAACGAACGTGAGCAAGTTAGGTATACAAACCAAAATGTCCAAACCTTGGATCCTCGTATCCCCAGCCAACCGCGGCATCGGACACGCCCTAACACGCCACCTCCTCCTCACGACCACAGCCCCAATCCTCGCAACAGCGCGGTCCGATCTCCCCAGCGTCCTCTCCTCCCTCCTCTCCTCCCTCCCCGAAGCCGCCAAAGCCCCGGCCTCGACCCGCCTGCACCTAACCACCGTCGACGTAACCCAAGAACCGACCCTAACCAGCGCATCCGCCACCGCAGCCCGCCTCTTCCCCCCCTCAACCCACCACCTCCACCTCGCCTTCGCGCTCCCCGGGATCCTCCACCCGGAAAAGAGCCCCTCGGACGTATCCCCCACCGCCGCGCTGCACACCCTCCAAGTGAACCTCCTCGGCCCGCTCCTCCTAATAAAGCACTTCGGCCCCTTCCTCCCCCTAAAAAACGCCGACATATCCACGCACCCCGTCTACACCACCCCACCCCACTCATCAGGGGCCGAAGCCCCCCCACCCCACGCGACCTTCCTCCTCCCCTCCGCCCGCGTGGGCTCCACAACCGACAACCGTCTGGGGGGATGGTACACCTACCGGGCCTCGAAAGCGGGCGTAACCAGCCTAGCGCGGACCTACGACCTCTATCTCCGTACCCGGTCCGGCGCGAACGCGATATCGATAGCGTACCACCCGGGCACCGTGAAGACGGGGCTGAGCCGCGAGTTCTGGCACCGCGTGCGGCCGGAGAAGCTGTTCACGCCCGAGTACGCGGCCGAGCGCATGGTGGAGGTGGTGCGGACGAGGCGGGCCGCGGACCACCGGGGCCGCTGCTGGGATTGGAAGGGGGAGGAGGTGTTGCCTTGAGGCAGGCAGGGGACAAGGGTGGAGATAGCCAAGGGTTAGGTGCGAAGAACGTAGTAGTGTAGAATTATATATCCAGGATCTTAATCATCGAAATAATACCACGGCACACTACGTAAAAGAAGTAAAACAGACTGTATTTCGCCTAGAAGGTTGTATCCGGCCGTATACGATGCCTGTTTAACCCATCCATAAAATTACTAGAGTTATACGGATAAACGTGACTGTAAGACGTCACAGTGACATACTCCTGCGCCCCTACTGTACACATGTATATTAATAGTCCAAGATGACAACCGACAACTGCCATTTTCATTACCTGGCCGGGTATTTTGGAAACCTCTGAAAACTCCATGCTAATGGGCACTTCGGGTCCTAGATCCCTCTCTATAGCGCTACATCTTGGAAGGACGCCCCGTCGCCCGGTGAAGGCTCAGGTCCCTTCTCCGAATTCTCCTCCTCGCCTGCATCCCCAGCCGTGTCTTTATCGGGCGATGATGGTTGAGCTGGTCTCAGAGCGACTTTCTGCGTTTCTCTATCCTCGATCCTCACCTTCTGTTCTTCTGCAGCTTTTGCTTTCTCGTCATCCTTTGAGTCTTCTTCTTCGGACTCGTCCTCTTCGCTACTCTCCTCCTTTTTCTCCTCTTCCTTCTTTGGCGCGGCTTCTTTGCTCTCTTGGGCCTGACTGGGGGTTTGTGGAAGCTCTTTCTGACTCTGCTGTGCCGGCGTAGCAGGCGATGCCGTCCTCTGCGCCTCCTCGGGGCCTTGAATATTGGCTCTAGGTGCATCCAAGTAGAATTTGGTGACACCTAGAATACGCCCATTTTTCTCGCAAGCCTCGACCCACTCTGGTCGCACGACAGGGATATTCATCTCAACTGCTTTCTCCCAAGGTACACCACGACCTTCGGTAGTAACGAAATGCGTGGTGTCGATGCGCACACCGTCGACAATCTTGGCGCCGATGCGCTCGACAGCCTTAGCAAGCTCTTCGCGGGTAGATGGTGGAAGGATGCCAGTGGTGATAGTAACACCACTCAAGTCAGTCATTTTGTGAGTACGGACGACGACCTGCTTGCTAGCAAATGCGCCGGCAGTAGTGCGTAAGACGAGATGGAATGAATATTCGGTGTCGACTGCAAGACCACTAATCTTGGTGCTATGCATGTGCATAGGTCGAGGGATGTTACCAGCTTTTTGGCCATTGCGATAGAGGGAAAGGGAGATAAGGTCAGCGGTGGCGAGATCGATCGGATCCCACTCGAGGACTACGGAGGTCTGAGTAGCATTTCTGCAACGAAGGACAGGTGTGCTAGGCTGGGAAGCGCCGAAGGAGGAAAATATTTGATCTTGGAGAGCGTTGAAACGTGCTTCTGCCTTAGCTTCGGATTCGTTGTTGCGAGCGACGGTGATGTCGACTATAGAGCCCGAGACAATGTTAGGAGGTAGGAGAATAGAAGGAAATTCGATCTATATTTTCACATTAGAATTGGTGCTTGCTGATTGACCAGTTTCAAGAGTATGAAGAGTTGTTTACGCCTGTGCGATGCATTGCGACAGATCGAAAGCAGTTGAAGGGTTGGGTCAGGATATCGAAAAGTCAAAGGTGGAAAGATGGGAGTTTCAACGACGACATACCAAACGTTTATCGGGCGTTAATAAAACAGTTACGCCGGCATCGACCTTGCCGACAGTGAGAGAGACCAGCATTGTCACTGAGGGAGCAAGACTCGAAAATCCGAAATGAATTCAATGCCAGTAGCCGATTGTGAGGTTGGTTGTAGATTGTAAATGGTATGTAGTAAGTTCGAGATCTGTACCTATCGTTTAATAAATCTGGGGCGGCGATTCGATTTCGCGTCTCAGGAAATTATCCCACGTGTTACTAGTACGTATCGAACGTATCGAACGTATCGAACCTGCACCTGCGCATCTAGGTACCTAGGACCTATGTAGGTACGCTAAGGGAAAGAGAGCATCGAGGCTTCCACCACCCCGCAAACTCTTACACAAATAAATGTATAATAAATCATAAAATAGCCGATTGTTGATTTCGATTTCGTAATGTTGACGAAGTGAGGAAACCGTGGGCATCTAACAATGAAAAGATCTGGCGTGCACGGATGTACCCTTCGATTAAGTACCAAGGTACCTACATATAGTAGAATCAGACGGACGTCATCTACTAGGTAGGTACGCATACAACCACATGGCACAGATACATTCATATCAACTTCTCATCCCATACTAATTAATACCTTTACCTACCTCTATTATCATGTTTCATGTAACAAGCGTATCATGCATCATACACAAGCATCATAAAGTGCGATATGGTTATATTGGTATGGTATCCATTGAATCATCTAGCATTTGGGCTATGTTGGGCTGGGCGTGGGCCAGGTCGCGTGCCTTTCTTCAAGTTACCACCATCTGGTTTATCCGTCTTCTTCAGCTTATTGTTTGCCTTGTTCTTTTTGTTATACGAGAAGGTGTTGTTTTTTGGTTGGGAAATTGTGATGTAGTGGCCATTCTTGTCTTTTGCGAGGAAAGTTTCAAGCCCAGCCACTATCAGCTTGAATTGCTCCAAAAGGTCCGCGAACTTGATATTGCAAGCAGCCTTCGGATCACCGCAGCCTAACTTCACAGTCCCGCACAAAGACGCGATATGACTCGAATCATCTTCCACGATCTTCTTGCCATATCGATCGTATCCATGATATGCCAACGCGTCGAGGAAAGCATGTCTGACCCTCTTAGCCGCCACCCTGCAAGGAAAGGCTCTGGCCACGGGATGGCTGAACACCCTATACCATAAAGGCTCCTCCTTCTTCTTTATGTACATATTTAGAACCGACTTCGCGAACGGGTGCTCATATTTGTCGAGATACTTGCCCGATTGGTCATCGAAGACGTGGCACTGGGCGTACATTATATTCAGTTTGCATGAATTGTCGCCCATTCTGAGTTGATTCAAAGGTAAGTGGCGGAAGACGTGTGAAGTTGGGAGCGCAATCTGGTACTGTTCGGATACTGAGCGGACATGATGACCCGAACCAAGAGCCCCAGACTCGATCCCCTCAGTGCCTATATCTCCGTATGGATACGGGTACGAGAATGGGTTTCCGTTGGTCGCACATCGTCGAAGAGTAAGGAGATGAGGCGTAAATCGCAGTAGTCCTTGGGGCCGGCAGAGGAATACGTTTGTCATGATCTACCTAGGCCGGTCCCCGTCTAACAGATGAGTTGTCGAATAACTCATAATACTGTTCGGACCGGGAAAAGAGTAAAGAATGAGGATGAGTGTATGGATCCTCTAAGCTGTTGTTGGTAGAGTTGAGATTTTGAGCTCAACTGAAGCTAAAATTTGCTCTAGTAAATCATCCATGATGAGTAAAGAGAAGTACTGTCTTTTAGAAAATACCCCTGACTAGTATTACATTGCATTGTATATGGAGGTACTCTTTTTCCAGAAATACCTTTTAGCTTAAAAACAGCTAGAACTAACGAATCAGAGCCGATACGGGTTTAAACCTTGAGTTTAGCACTTGAGAAAAGGTAATTGCCCCCACTATTACACGCCACCCAAGCTGCTAGGTCCTACATGTATGTAGGATGGAAGGCTAAGTCCGAGAAATAGCGCTAAAAAGCCACAAAGCCATGCAGCCATGTCGCTCTCCCCGCTATTACTCGCGGATTTCTGATGGTTTCATTTTATTTAAATGCCCCTCGTCACTTCACAACTTTCTTATTCCTAACAAAAACAACGATCACAGGTCAACAAACCAACAAACTCCTCCTACCCACGCATACTCTCGCGATCATAGTTGTCGCGTGTTTCAACCTCATATCGAATTTAAATTGCCATCCTACCATCACCAAGAATCAATCTAGTCAACCGCCATCATGCCCAAGAACAAGGGAAAAGTACGTGCAAATATTCTGCGTCAACCCCGCCACTGATATCAATATTTTTTCCCTATCTTTGTGTGTAACCATCATGTGAAATTTGGCTATGTGAAATGCGCCAATATATGGCAATCCAAGGAAGCAGAAATGATTTCCATCTGGGCGCTGCCAGCTTGTCTATTGTCGGGCTGAGACACGGCTGTAATCAAAGAGAGCACGGCTATTGTGCACACCGGCCACTATTTCACAGCTACACACTCTTCCTTCACGCCACATGATTACATATCTCTGTGAACAACATTTTGCTAACATTATAACAAATAGGGTGGTAAGAATCGTCGTCGTGGAAAGAACGAGAACGACAACGAGAAGCGCGAGTTGACCTTCAAAGAGGATGGGCAAGGTATGTCCTACAGCCAACAAAACACCTTCCTCCTCCCTATATACCACCAATCAAAATCGCCCCTCGCCATGCATACACACCGAGTATAAATAAGTCATGATAAGCAAATAGCTAACGCATCACCGCAACAGAGTATGCCCAAGTCGTCAAGATGCTTGGTAACGGCCGTCTCGAGGCGCAGTGTTTCGACGGCGCCAAGCGTCTAGCCCACATCCGTGGCAAGCTGCGCAAGAAGGTCTGGATCAACAACGGCGACATCATCCTGCTCTCGCTCCGAGACTACCAGGACGAGAAGGGTGACGTCATCCTCAAGTACTCGGCAGACGAGGCCCGTTCCCTCAAGGCCTACGGCGAGCTCCCCGAGAGTGCCAAGATCAACGAGACGGATACCTATGGTCCCAACGACGAGGGCGACTGTGGCTTCGAGTTCGACGAGGACCGTGACTCGGAGAGCGATGGCGAAGCTGCTCCTGGCGGAAAGGAGGTCGACATCGACGATATCTAGTCTGCTCTTGTTTTCCCTTCACCTTCGAGGGAAGACGGAAGCATTCGCCCACCTGGTCTTCTGGTTCATATCGCCACACACTTCACAATCCCATCCACGATAGCCACTTTGATCATGGAAAAAAAACACTGTCTTCTCTCTCAAACCCGGATGGTTCGCTTCTCCTATCACTCCGGGTTCCACGACAGTCGGACGATTGCGGCTTTTAACAGGCTGGCGGCAGGGTTTTACGGTGGGAGAGACGTCGTAGCCCCTCTGCCGCTCGGCAGTTCATGACGGCTGGTAGCCTCCTCACACGCAATTTTTGCATTTGCACATCTCATACAGATCGGTTTGACAAGGCGTGGATGGAAAAGATCGACGGCATAATGATAATGTAGTGACACCCATTGCGAGCATCCCTTAGGTAGTCTGTTTGTCATTGGTTTTCAATACATATGCCTTTTTTCCGCTTTCCTCAAGATACTTGATTGCTGCTTGACTACATGTTTGACATGTTCTACCGAGACACTCAGAGCCGCCATGTGATTAGGGCTGGTTTGACTTGACTTGACTTGACCTACCATAGAATCATCGTAGCACCACATAAACACGTATAGTTTGAAACAAAGCGATTTGATAATCAATTGATTGCCAATTCTCTAAAAGCGTCTTCTATCCCTAATCCGAAAGCCCAACCTCCACACCACACCACACCCCCCAAAGCCTCGAAAGCAAGCTCGACAAGAACACCTCCTGATCAAACTCTCGACAACCACCGGGTTTGCTCGTAATGCGTGGAAGTCGTAGTAACCCCTCTATCGTCCTTCCTGCCCACCTCTCTCGTCGTCGTCTCGTCGATGGGCCTTTAAAAAAACCCGTTGAGTGCTTTGAGTGGTCCTGTGTGTCCTGTCCTCTAGTAACAATACCAATAGATAATAATAATGTGGATGAATAAAAAGTTTCCTGGCATTCTGTGTTGCATCGACTATCAATGAGGTCCGTGAGGCAAACTTCCCGATATTCGTGCAACTTTTTTTGCTGTGGCTAGACGAAGCGTGGTAAAATTCAGGTGAACGAGAATAAATCCTGCTTAAGGCGCAGATATAGGCGCGATGGCCGGTGTTGGTACAGCTACTAGGCAGTATGGAAGTCCAACCCGGTTTGCGCTATTGGCTAGTGGTACATTTGACGATTTTCAAAGTCTTAAATGGAATATGTTTATCTTGATTTACTGGTTCTCAGAGGACCCACTCAAGACAATCTGTGATGTTCCGTTTGGAACGGAATCACCATTGTCTGATATATTTGAATAGCCTCCTATGTTTGAGCCCAGTAGACGTTTGTAACGTAATTTCTTCATCGACTTCAACACCTCAGTCCATGCTTATAACCCCATATTCAATGTAAGGCCAGAGGCCATGTCCTATTCGTGAATTTCGAGAATGCGGCTCTACCACTCATCATCGCTCTTCTCATCATCTGTTTGGTTGTTAGTATATCTCAATCCCTATATCTAGTTTGGATATTAGGATTAATAAAAACTTACCACTATCACGAACTCTCTCCTTCCGCTTTTGCAAAGCTGCAGCCAATGCATCAGCCATACCGCCGCCGCCGCCGCCGGGAGCAATACCAGAAGGCGGCAATCCACTACCGTGCGGTCCCGTATCCGATCCACCCCCGACTGTAGCCCCACTCCTATCCCTGATCTGACTCCTATCCACCTTCCTGAGTGATCCAATTCCACCGGCTTTCTGGATGCTGTCCAACATTGCGGAGCG
The DNA here is from genome assembly GCA_022497145.1 of Rostrohypoxylon terebratum. Taxonomy (NCBI): domain Eukaryota; kingdom Fungi; phylum Ascomycota; class Sordariomycetes; order Xylariales; family Hypoxylaceae; genus Rostrohypoxylon; species Rostrohypoxylon terebratum. The sequence goes on along the minus strand of MU385887.1, from coordinate 122,687 downwards.
ACCAGAGTCCGCCGAAGCTGCCGCAGGTATGCCAGGGGCTGGCACACCAGAAGAGTAACCCGAGTCGCGGTTCGGAGGTGGTAGGGGAGGAGCTGCTGGGATACCTGCAGCTGGTGGCGGGGGTGGAGGAGGAGGGGCAGGAATTCCCGCCGGTCCTGGTGGTGGAGGGGGAGGAGGAGGTGGAGGGGGAGCGCCTGCCCCGGGTAAGGGAGGCGGCGGCGGTGCCGATGATAAAGGCAGTGGAGGTGGAGGTGGCGCGCTTGATGCCGGAACCGGCGGTAGAAGAGGACTTCGCGGAGGAGGTGGAGGCGCGGGAGCAGGAGGTGCAGGAGTAGGCCGGGTGGAGGCAGGAGGTGGGGGAGGCGCTGATGGTACTGCTGGTGATGCACTTGAGATGGGCAGCTTCGGCGGCAGGCTTGGAGGAGGCGGAGGTGGTGTCGCCTGAGGTTGCTCTCGGGGAGGTGGCGGAGGCACCGGACCTCTAGACGGTGGTGGGGGAGCTCTTTGGCCAGTAAAAGCAGGGGGTACTCCAAATTTATGTCCTGACGGCTTCTCCTCCTCTTCCATTGGTGTCTTGGCCGGTCTTGGAGGAGGTGCCGGTCCAGGAGGCGCTCGGGGTGCGGGTTCATTATGGGCGTATCTGCCGGCATCGGGCAGGGGAGGAGGTGCGTTGAACCGTGGCCGTGGAGGAACTGGTTCTTGCGGTGGTGTCGGCTCCCGGTGAACGAGTTCCATCTTACCAGACCTGCGAGGTGCGGGTGGAGGTGGAGGAACCCCACGGCGGGAGCCTGATGACGATAGGCTTTCCGATGTTGAACGCGGATTTCCTGATGGCGGAGGTGGTGGTGGAGGAGGCGCTCGACCGTGGCCGTGACTATGGCTACTGCCGTTTAGTGATGAATGACTACCTGATGGAGGTGGAGGTGGAGGCGGGGGTGCTGTCGCAACCGGCACCCCATTATGAGTAACACCTTGTTCCTTCAGAAACTCAACAATGAAATCTTGATTCTCCCTTATGAATTCGTCCGTAAGTCCTTGTTCCGAAAGGAAGTTTCCGAAGTTGTCTCGCCAGTTCGGATCATATGCCTCTAGCTTAGCGAATTTTGACGGCGGTTTGTGGAAACCGTTGAGATTTGTTGTAGATAATCTAGCGTCGGGAAGTGATTGTTGGACACTGTTACGAGGTGATTCGGGAGGTGTGGGCGCCGAGGAATGTCTATGTCCTCCAAAGATGCTCCCAAAGAACCCTTGCTTGACAGGTTGTTGTGACGATCCGCCGAAAGGGGTATTTTTCGTAGCCTTCGATGCATTCTTTTCCCGCTCGTCCATCTTCTTCTTAAATTGTTTAGCCTCCTTTTCATCGACAAAAGATAAACCAGCTAGACAATCCTCGAGTTCGAAGGAATGGAAAAAGGTCCGGTCTTGATTATAGGACCAATTGTCAAATATTTCTTGATCCCATATTACACCTCGAGCGGAAGGCTACGGATCAATAGGAATTAGTATGAATACGCAGGGCTTGTGATCCAGATAGGATAACCTACAGATACGTCGACGAGCTTTAACCAATACGTATTTCCTACTAGGTCGTTGGAGAGAACGATAGCCCCTTGCAAGCCCGTGTATGTCCATTTTGAAGGATTTGGATAAGCGACATATAACCTGGCAACAGCTACGGCCTGGATCTTGTTTGTATGTTTTGGCACTACTCGCCTTACAGTCTCCTTATCTTCTTCGCTAAGTATGGACGGCATGGTGGTGGTTGTGACGAGGTCGTGTGATTTAAGGGGGGGAGAGAAAAGGAGTTACAGCAAGTCGGGGGCTATCTCCAATCTGTGCGTGATCGTTTCCAGACACTACTAAGTAATCATCGAATTGGATACAATCAAATCGAATTCGGGGATTCGAATCTGCGCCGAGCGGAATGAATGTAATAGTATAATAGATGTGACGATGTTGTACGTTGTACGTTGTATGTTGTAGTGTTGTAGTGTTGTAGCGTACGCGGTCTACTCGTAGTCTGGTACCTAGTAGTAATGTTGGTAAGTTTAGTGATTTAGTGGTTTAATGGTTTAGTGTAGAGGTGGTCAAGGTGGTCGATTGGCGAGCAGGCAAAGCGGCGGTTACGCAGGATTACCGGGTTGCCGAATAGCGGGCGGCTGGTTGGTTAGCTACCTACCTGGGTAGTTGGTAGTGGGTTGGGACGTTGAAAGGAGCCTTGTGAGATGATTGGGAGGCAACCAAACGTCAGAGGCAGATCAAGCTGATCCTACTTCACTTTGTGTGTAGTGTAGTAATATCCGTAATGTCCAGGTGTAATATGGAGGTGTGGGAATGTCTGGTGGGAATATGGGAATAGTGACCAAACGGAAGAAACTATGAACAATGAATACCTAATGAACAACGTGGTGGAAAACGAGAGAAAAGGGAATAAGAGTCAATTTCACATTCGTTTCTTTTATTTTGGCTGTAGCCTGCAATGTGTACAGTACTCAGTAGTTTGCGTGTAGTAGTAGTAATAGTATGTAGTAATTTCGGAAAAGACGTTTCGTGACTATGAAGGATGTATCCTTGCGATACGCTGCGGAAACCCGCCCGACATCATCAAAGCAAAGTTGGCTTTGGTTGTGACCTGGAAAAGATGAGAGAGTCTTGGACTGACCAATGGAATACGATGAAAAGTTGAAGACGCCACATTCAAACACAGCCACTTCGAACAATCTATCTTCCACGCTTACCCATATAAGGGAAAGAATCAACCTAAATTTCAAGGTTTTGTATGTTAGCATGTTAGCCCCGCTACAGACCTGACCTTCGGGATGCCCCGCCTAAACCGCCGAATTGTTAATCCCAATTTTATTGCACTTCGACAATGAAGAGAGAGCGGTCAACTCGATTCAAAACTCGGTGAGTTGCCGAGACGAAGTATACAATATTCCGAATGATACCTCAAATTGCGCTATTCGAAAATCCATGGATGTTTACATCAAACGATGAATATAATACCTAACCGAACACTTCCGAAAAAAAAAAACTTAGTTCTATCTGCAATGGAACAATTACCTTGCTGTACGCCACTGCATATCACAAAGTACGTCATCCCGCTTTGCCGCCGGTCACCCAAGTTACAGAGGTACAGCTAGCCAAATAAGGCTGCCTAAACAGCGATGTCTTGATTCACTTTCAAACATTTGCAGATTCACTATTGCTGAATGGTTGCCTATATCAGAGATAGGCTGCGATGCTCTCATTCATGATCAGGTCTGTGCTATTACAGCCGTATTACATGAGGTGCACAGCAGTGCCCTCAATCAAGTCTTGAGACCTCGGTTTCCGTTTCAGGATCTTTCCATCCTATGCCATACAATCATTCTGAGCCATGACCACCAAAAACCTAACGTACATACGAAATACTTCCGTGTTTCCAGAATCATCTTTTGCAAATACCTAGGTTTATTTGTTCAATTCCTGAGCCTTTGCCTTGCGCTCTTCCTTAGTCCCTTCTTGCTCTGGCATGTTCTGGGGAATAACAGGACCCGGATGCGCCTTGTGAGCAGCGAATGCGAAGTGCTTCGCTCCCTGGGGCTGAGCTGCCTCGCTAGCGGGCTGAGGACGAGAGTCGGCGTCAATCTTGCCGGTCTGGGAACAATTACAAATTAGTTGAGATGCCTGATATATTCCTAGGTGGATTTTATAAATCTCGAGATCATACCTGAGGAGTAGGGGTGTTGTCGGGCATTTTCTTTATTTGATAGAGAATTTTAGTTACTAATCTTTTACTTAAGGTACGTTTTGCCATATTAAAAGAATCCAAGTTTAAAAAGCCTAGAGGAAATAGTCTTTATAAGCTGCTACTTTATAGGAACAATGATACATGTGTATTCTTGGATTGGTTCTACAGCACTAGTACCTAATATCTACGCGTGGTGTAACACCTTCCGACGGGTGATGACGTATAGATTTCGACTTACCTAGAGCATCCGAGGTCTAGACTCTTTTAACTCAAGGGATCCGCAAAGCCCGTGACCCGGCGTCACAGTGGCGGTGATTCGCAACATTTCACCCCGGATTTGCAAGCGCGACTGCATAATATCAAGTAACTTTAATCGGCATTTAGCTTCCAATGGATTGACTGATGCCTAGTATTCGATTTGGTCGATCTACAATTTCTAACTTACAATTTACAACTTCTAACTTCTACCTAGCCTCTGACCGTCTACATCATACGTACACACTTACGCACTGCCAATCTCGTACATTCGAATGGTACGACGGGTAACATCATCTGGACTAATAAGATGATAGCCTAACCGAACAAACCGACCATGCGCGAACACCCTTGACGAACACCCTTGACATAATTGTTGTCACATTTCTCTCAAAGACGTGCCCCGCATGTCTGCGGACGGTGCTCCCCAGCCGCAGCCGGTGAAGCTTTCACTGCCTCTTGTACGCCCCATTGGATTTATTAGATTCATTAGATTTATGAGGAGAAATAAGATTGGCGGTTTATGAACTATGAATTGTCTAACCTCAGATCATGTTATGTAGGAATATCAGCAGCACCTGTTTCAAGAACTTCGCGCCACAGATGAACTCGTCGTTATTGCAAAAGGCCTCGGCCTTATGCGCATCGTCACCAATCTACTACATAGCTACGATGCCGCCGGAAATAACCTGATAATAGTAGTGGGTGCCGAAGACAGGGAAAATGCCTGGATGGGTGAAGCTCTCGCCGAGTCTGCTGCTATCAGCATGGCTCCCAAAGCCAGAGGCCTGACTGTGGTAAACACCGACTTCACCAGTGTCGCAGCTAGGGAGAAGATGTATGCGAAAGGTGGAATATATAGCATTACTTCCCGAATCTTAGTCGTCGATCTATTGACGAGTCTTCTCAATCCAGAGACCATCACTGGTCTAATTGTGCTACACGCCGATAAGGTGATAGCAACATCCCTCGAGGCCTTCATCCTTCGAGTATATCGCCAAAAGAACAAGACCGGGTTCCTCAAAGCATTTTCCGATAATCCAGATCCACTCACCATTGGTTTTTCTCCATTGGCCACAATAATGAGAAATCTTTTCCTTCGAAAAGCTTCTTTATGGCCAAGATTCCATATGACGGTAGCTAGCTCCCTTGAGGGCAAGAAGAAAGCAGAGGTCATCGAACTAGAAGTAACCATGACAGACGCGATGAGAGATATTCAAACGGCGATCATGGAATGTGTCGAAGTTAGTATTCATGAGCTAAAGAAGGGCAACACGGGATTGGAAATGGATGATTGGAATCTTGACAGTGCATTGCTAAAGAACTTCGATGTTATGGTCCGGCGGCAATTGGATCCGAATTGGCATAGAGTCAGTTGGAAGACGAAACAAATCGTAAGCGATTTGACAGTTCTCCGCGGCCTGTTGCATTCGATCCTAGCTTTGGATAGCGTGACATTTTTACAGCATCTGGATACCATTCATGCTGCGCATTCTCCACAACCAGGATCTACAAGACAGTCCCAATCACCGTGGCTATTTCTCGATGCCGCGCATACAATATTTGATACCGCCAAACGGAGAGTTTATGCCAGTAATGGTAAGGCCAACGCAAAATCTTCTCTTGATTCCCTCCGTCCAGTGCTAGAAGAACAGCCAAAATGGGCCCTTCTTGCAGAGATCTTAGAGGAGATTGACAGGGACCTGTATTTTGACCCTCCGATGAGAGATGATTCTAATGGGACCATCCTTATCATGTGTTCTGATACTGCGACCACTCGTCAACTCCGAGATTATCTACAGACAATGCATGTGGAACCTAAGGCGGAAAGCGATGGAAAGCAGAGCAAGGATGAACACAAGACTTCTGGCGCATTCATGATGAGAAGAAAACTTCGGAACTACCTCAATTGGAAGAAAGAATTTGCGCAAGTCAGCAATGCTCTACTAAACGAGAACCAGAAGGCTCTTGAGGGGGCGGTTGACCCACGAATAGCTTCAGGCGCATACAAGGGGAGGGCACCGGCAAACAAGAGACGACGAGTGCGGGGAGGCGGCACCACAGGCGCAGCACCGGGTAGAACTGCTAACGGCAGCGTGGCCCAGTACTTCGAAAAGCCGAGCGAGGTTGCCGAGCTCATGGACGAGATGCAAATAACAGAGGAAGAAGCGAACCAAAAGGCTACCATCATCGATGACCCGTTAGAAGACATGGACGACTATTTCGAGCTTTATGAGATGCAAGATCTAGTCGTAGTACATGCATACGAGGGTGATCAGGATGAGCACGTTCTCGAGGAAGTGAAACCTCGATACATTATCATGTATGAGCCAGATGCTTCCTTCATCCGTCGAATTGAAGTTTATCGATCGTCACATAATGACAGAAATGTCCGGGTATATTTCATGTTTTACGGTGGATCTGTTGAAGAGCAGCGATATCTGGCTACAGTCCGACGAGAAAAAGAATCATTCACTAAGCTCATTAAAGAGCGAGCCAGCATGTCCGTCGTGATGACAGTTGATTCTCATGGTGTTGAGGATCCCCAAGAGGCGTTTTTAAGGACGGTGAACACCCGCATAGCCGGTGGTGGCCGATTAGCGGCTACCGCGCAACCCCCAAGAGTGGTTGTTGATGTACGAGAGTTCCGCTCGTCGCTCCCTTCCCTCCTACATGGGCGCAATATTATTATCGTCCCATGCATGCTTACAGTCGGAGATTACGTCTTATCGCCTAATATATGCGTCGAACGCAAGTCCGTCAGCGACTTAATCGGCTCGTTCAAAGACGGACGACTCTTCACGCAAGCAGAGTCGATGTTCCAGCATTACAAAAGCCCAATGCTCCTTATCGAGTTCGATCAGAATAAGTCGTTTACTCTCGAGCCATTTGCAGACTTATCCGGTAACCTCAAGTCCGTCAACCCGAACGAGGTACCGTCGGATCTGCAATCCAAGATCGTGCTCCTAACCCTCGCCTTCCCGAGACTGAGGATCATATGGAGCAGCAGCCCGTACCAGACGGCGGAGATCTTCGAGGGCTTGAAGACGCAGCAGGATGAGCCGGACCCGGTGGCGGCGGTGCGCGCGGGGTTAGACAAGGATGCGAAGGCCGAGGACCAGGCGTTTAATCTGGAGCCCCACGAGATGCTAGGTGTGGTGCCGGGCGTGACGCCGAAGAACTTGAAGAACCTGACGCTGGAGGCGGAGAATGTCAGGGAAGTTGCTAATATGAGCGTGGATGAGATGGATCCGCTTATTGGGAGGGAGGCGGCGAGGCAGGTTCATGGGTTCTTTAACCGGAATCTGATTGATATAGACGATTAGGTTTATCTACGTCGACATAGAATACAATTGAATGGAATGATCTTTAAGTAACGAAGTCACGGTTGCAAGCATTGAAACAAGACATGTCATTTGATTATAAATGGATTGATATTACTCCTCTTGTGTGGAATTTTCTATAGCTCGTCCATCGCCTTGTTCTGTATCATTGCGTAGAAGAGCAAAAGCAAGGGTGTTTCATATAGTACAGCGGTAAAGAAAAGGGGGTATCGTAGTGTTCGTAGCATCTCGAAAGCCTCAGCTCAGTTCCGTTCCTCTCCACCAGGTATCGTTCGGGCATAACTCATCACCGCCCACGCCATCCTCATCCCAGTCGTCGCCCCCGGGAGTACCACATCACTAGATACGGCTCGTGGTAGTCACGCCGTGACGACGTCTGCCCCAGCCGCCGCGCCTCGTGCCGGTGGTGCCGGTGGTGGCGCCGCGGTGGCGTCGGCCGCTGCTGCAGTAGCCGCAGGTCAGGAAGGAGACGATGATGCCGAAGAAGGTCACGATGCCGCTGATAATGGCTTGTAGGATGTTGCCCACGCCGGCGATGATGGCCATGATCACGCTGCCGATCGTGCGCAGGACGCTCTCGACCTGTTGTAACAGAGATGTTAGGTATGGTGCGATGGGGTGGGAGGTAGAAGATTGTGAGTTAAATGGAACTTACGCAAGATACTACGGCACCCATTGTGGTAGCGGTTGTTTGTGATAGGTTAGGTTGGGTTTGTGAGATGGTTAGGTGATAGGTCGATAGGATGGTAGGGTTTTCCCTGTTAACGATGAAGCTGTCTCTATACTAGTAGACAACTCGATTGTTTTGAAATAGGAATAGTGAGAAGTTTGTTTTGCTTCGTTCAAATTTGGTATTAGAAGCGCAAGTCTGGTTTCTGGTTCTAGTTTTGTTTTTGTGTGCACAGTTTGAGAAACGACTGTGATAAAGGGAGGAGTCAAGACATTTTATACAACCCAAGTCACTGCTACCACGTATCGAATGGCAAGAACGAGCAATCACCCAGCCAAGCGATGTCGCACATCACATTTTCGATGTTCGAGAAGGAGCTACAGAAAGGTTAGGTCATAGAGTTACAGGCGAGACCCAATGAGATCATTACTTGAGGCGTTCCTTCCCAAGACAGTTGCTACGACAGCGGCGACTTACAGGCCGCCAGCGTTGTTCCTGTCGCGCCACAACATGTACCTAGGTAGGTACCTAAGACTTAAGTGCTGGTTCTGCAAAAAGCAACATTGAAATTACTCAACCTACTCGCTCGGGTCACGGCACGGTAACCAGAATGTGTGAACGATGTACTTGGGCAGGTACACATACTGCATTCCTGACCTGACACCGGAAGTGATATGTCAAATTGCTGCTAATCTCGAGTGCTCCAACATTAATTACGTGCATACGACACCGGCCTTTGACGGTCTAGGCGGATGTCGACCTCGTGGGTGGTTTGGCTGAAAGGGAGTTGACGTCACGGCAGCTACTTGCGACAACGTCTTAGTGATGGCCCCGCTCATTGTCCGTCACGATGATCTAAAGCTAGGAAGGGAGATCGCCCAAGGTGCGTCTGAGCACTTTTACGTTTTAATTCGCCCATGCCGTAATCGCGCGGCTGGGGGACAGGGTCGGCGGAAATGCTCCGGTAGGGCTTAACTCAAGCCTTCTTTGCCCTTTTCGAAAGTCAGACGGAACCGAGAAAGTCTAGAGTGGTGGAAATTGTGTCATAGATTCAGAAATGTGTGGCTTTGGCCTTAATCTCGATACGCTTCCTGAATAGGAAAGTGAGACGCCACATCGAGCGGGGCATCTGTCTTTTGAGGCGTCAGATAATAATAATGTATTGAGGCAAGAAAAACCTGTTTGCTCCTTTGACTCGGTGGCTCCATACGCGGGATGACGTACGTGTTGTGAGATGCGGCTAATGTGACATGAATCCTTGCTTTGAACTGATTCCCCGAACCATCGTCCAATGGAGAGAAGAATCATTATAATTTGCTTGTCAGCAGGCAAGCAGGATACGAGAAGAAATAACTTTTTCATGTAAAGTCTAGCTGTCGCCATCAGACTGGACAGACAATGTGTAAAGCAAAGGTTATCTTGGCTGCTTGTTCGAAACTTAGAAGTCACAGTCACATCTCGTAACCTAAATGCCTAGAAAATCCCCAACTCTCCGGTCACACAAACTTCAAATATTCAAATATCATTGGTAATTAGATTCGCCTAAATCCGTTGAGCAAAAGCTTATTATGGTAGGATGGCTCGAGAACAGGCTTGATCCCGTTACACCTGACCCCCCCTTGCTCCTCTAGCCTAATGTATAATTACGGCATTGGTCCTAGGAAATGCTATATATCTGGTGATTCCCTGTGAATTGTTACTCTTTCTTTTCTTCTTTTCTTCATGCTATGCTGCGTAGGTCACTTCCCACCCCATCTTCTTAGATCGAGCAAGTCGTTGCTTCCCTTCGGTGCCGATTACATCGCGCTGTCGGGATGGATTGAGTCGAAGGCTGCCATCGTAGCCTCCCTTTCCATGCTGCTGCATAAGCATCCCGCTGACCACGGTTACCGGTCCGTAGCGACGGCCACCTCGATTAACATCTACTGTCTCGAGGTAGGCTATCTGCTATGAAGACCACTGCTTGAGTGACAGAGTCGATTCCTAACAGAGCCCTTAATCGTGCTCTTGGAATCCTCGTGACGCTCGCGTGGTATAGGAACAGCCTCGACCACTTACTTCGTCCGCGCTTGATACCTCGACCTTGGTTGATACGACTCCTCCGATCGAAGACAGCACACAAGAGAGTTTCTCGAAGCTGTGTGTTGCTGTGCTGGACGACGACACGATTCTTACGCAACACGCGCTTGAGCCCGCACGATGTCTATCCGCTCTTCTTTGCCGATCGAACCTAGACCTCATTTGGTCTCTGCTTCTCGAGCCAAATATCTGCTGTTGATCGACCTCAGCTGACTCGCTTACCGCGATTGATATCTGTCGCTTCACCGGCCCCCTTTGGTTGAAACCTCGCTGTCTCTTGGAGACGTCTGTTCGTGTCCCGATGGACGACGGCGTCGTGGGGACAGGTGAGAAGAGACGGGGTTGCTCCTTCTCCTTGCAATTTTGGATGGCCTTTCACTTCTTTTGGAATGTTTTACGGGGAATATGACAACGATTTCTAATGCCGGACGGTATCGATTCATCGTTCTGAATATGAGAATACGTCTATCTACTCCGCGTTCCGCTAAAGTCTTTAGTTGGGATGATTGGTGGCAATACGCTCTACATATGAGGAACTCGATGGTTACGATTTACGAATTGGCGATACCTGGTTTACGTATGTATGCTGGTGGATGCTGAGGCACCTTATGACGAAGAGTGCCGTTGGAAGGCACCACGACGCCCATACCAGCGTTGATGAAGGGTTAGGGAGTTGGTCATATGTCACCGTTAGTTTCTAGGCAGGATGTACGACTTTGAAATATACATTACCGTTCAGCGATCTCATTATCTATTAGTGTTTAGCATACTCGTAGACACCTACAAAATTTGTGATACGAAAGTTCAACATGCAAAATGTGCGTCGTAGTTCCATGACTACCACAACTAAATATCAGGTATAGCTCTAGCGTGAAGGTCAAAAAAGGGCAGGATATGAGAAACGCTGAAACCAAAACGCATCCGAATACCCAAATGATAATAGGCCGTATTTACATTAGTTCTAGAATTTCTAAGAACACACCCAATTACTCCAGCAAGTTTCCGCGTGAGTAGATTTCTACTCTTAAAATTCCAAGCTCGAAAACTCCGGGGGGATTGATTATTTGAATTCGAGCATCTCTCCTTATTCGGCGCGATCTCATACGAGTTCGTCAAATAGGGTCAATGGACGGGTTTCCATCTCTGAAGAATCAAATCGCTACGTGACCGCGGTGCAGTGCACACATTAACCAATCCATAGCGTGCAGTACGTCGTAGTAGATATCGATCGATCTTCTAGCTGATTTTAGAACGTGCTTCGGGCACCGCTCTTCTCGTCGATGTAGCGGAATCGTTCGCGCTCCTTTCGGTCCTTGAGCAGGCAGGCGATAGACATGATAAGTATGGTGTCGATACCGACCATACCGAATACAGCAGTGAAGATGTTGTCGACGAACGTGTTTCCGAACGAGGTGAGGGGGGTGGCGCAACCCCTCATCAGAGCGGCGGCGGCGGGGCTCGGGCAGGTCGAATCGGTGATGAAAGCAGGAGAGCTGAAGTTGAAGAAGCCACAGCAGCTGAACTACACTAGAGTTAGATCCTATCAGTATGATAGAAATATTATGTTACTTACGGCCGTCTGCATCAGTTCCTGGGTGTTAGCCGGCTGGGAGAACCAGATAGATTGAAATTCGGCCTTCATCTTTAGAGTGATGATCCATAGATCCACACCAATACCCAGAGTAAAAATAGCATCGACGACGATCATGTATCCAGCAAGTTTCAATAGGCTTCGGTTATTTGTCGCTAACGAGGGGATCGTGACCAAGAAGGTTACCAATACAAAGATGGCGTTGACGATTCCGGCTAATAATCAATCAGCAATTTAGTCCACCACCGCCGATTCTCATCCCGAGTGCTACGAGGAATGCTACATGTACGTTACTCACCAGTGAAGGGGAATCTCTGGTAGAGGAGATTACGGGCCGCCTCATTTCCATCGGCCGGCGCGTTGAAACAAGTTTGTTGGACGATGATAGAGAAACCCAGCATAATAGCACCCATAGAAACGAACAATCCATCGGTGACCACGAAGGCCGCGAGCACCTTGTTGACCATTTTGACTTGTCGGGTAGTTTCCCTAGCTCTTGATGTGATGTTTTTTTTGTTTTTCCTTCTATTCCTCCAGTACGTGTAGTCGTAATTTCAAAGCGTTACTTGACGACCGGCGTCTTTCGTAAAAGGCTATCGCGGGCGGTGGAAAGAAAAGAGGCTGGTTAAAGTGGAATAACGAAATAATAGCAAAATGAACGGAAGGGCAGCGCGACAGCACCTACACCTCGACCAAAAGTCGAAAGGAAGTGGAAGAGGGGATTCACGAAGCGAAAGTAGAAAAAAAAGTAAGCGAATTAGAGAAAAGAAAGGAATAAAGTCCTAAAGATGAATACGATGCATAGCACGACAAGAATCCAAGAATCGGAAGGTCTGAAAAAGAATAAGGTCGACTGACTGGACCACGAGAAAGATTGCAAGCGCCGGGCTGCCAGAAAGGAAAATAGAACGCTACCTAAAAGACTTAACCGGACGATGCCGAAATAGGTGACAGGTACGAAGAGAAACCAGCACACGCAAGAAGGGGGATGAGGGAAAAAGAATTACGACTACAGTAAAAGCAGGATGGCCTGACCCCGAAGCAGAAACGAAAGTGAAAACGCTACACCAGCTAGGGCTCGACCAACTAACGAAGCCAAAAAGAAGGCGAGAAGGGATCGAGACCAGAGTGACGATGAGAGATCCCTCACGCTTGGTGTTTCAGGCCTTGTCAGGGATAGCGAGAGCGACATGGCGACATGGGGGTGGCCTGCGTCGAAGACAGGGCACGTACCAGATTGTGAGCGGTGCCACTGGGTTAAAGGGGTTTTTATCCAATCAGAAGAGAGGGTTCGTCAACACCAAACCAACTGAGGCAGTGAAGATAGAATCGCATGATATAAGTCTGAGGCTCTGACAATAATCCATGATGTGAATCGTATGCCAAGGCAAGCGATGATATGTACGTACTCTGTAGATTACTACGGTGGGATTCTTCAATTTCGATAAGTTTTGTTCCTAAAGGGGAACAAGAGCCTCATCACCATCACCGTCGTAATGGTAATTTAGATCGAATATGAAGTTGAGTCTTGGAACCTCTCATAAAAGACTTCCTTACAGCATACCAGCCCACTTCGATCAATAGTCAAAATAGGAGTAAAGTCTACTAGTACCACCAACCATCCATCCATCCATACCCCTTATCCGAGACTTTTTTTATACAGCTTTGCTTTTTAAGAGAAACACATGTTCACTCACACGCACACGCACACGCTCGAAAGATGAAGGAAAGATGAAGGAACATTAGAAACTCTCAAACGCACCTTGAACAGAATGATCCATGCGTTTCGAGTTCTGATGCGGTTATGCCGCACCGCAACACGACGCAACCACACCCTGCAGCACATCATCCCGCCGCAACCCACTAAATCTCACGATCAGATTGCCTAAGGATCGTCGACTAAGAGGCGCGAAACAACAAGCCACGATTCGACTTTCGATGGTGTTAAAATAGAACAATTCCATCTAATTACCTTGTATGTAGGTGCATGTGCATTGTGGACAGAGGTGCCGGCGCCTTTCTGGATTGAGATAATAGATCTCTTGCAACCTTACGCAGGTCCTGGTTTGGTTTCGAGGCATCCATAATAGCGAAGGGAAAGAAGACGCGTCGTAGTATTATTCATCCATCCTTCTCGATCCAGATAGATCCCACCCTCATTTCTAACCCAACCTACATAGGTTCTAGGTCCTAGGTCCTAGGTAATATGTATGTACGATATATCTTGCTTGCTGCGGCCTGCAAGCCTAAGCCTCAGCATCTCACGTGTGAATCACGGGAATACCTTTCCTTGATACGGATGGGTTGCGATGACGCCAGTTATCGCTCGGGATGGGCGCCGAGGCGCTGTACCTTATTAACCCCCTACCTGGAGGACCTACGTGCTGCGCCCGGCGCAGCTGCTAATAGCTAAGAGCTACTTACTCTCTTGGGTAATCACCTCGACAGCAACGGCTGTGGCCTTCCTCTACGCCTTACACACGCAGCTTCAGCACACACAGAACAGCTCGTACACCGTCTACGAGAGTCCGTCCGTGCTTATGTCCTAGGTTACTGTCTGGCGGAGCGGACATTTGACTCGTCTCCCCGCGCGCGACGACAACTGGCATGTCCGGCAGAAGGGGGAACGCAGCGCAACGCAAGGGCACGAGTGTCGATCGATGGCGTTCGGAAGACGGTGACCGCGGCCGTACTTCATTTTAACCTGCCTGACTACCTAAGGTACCTACCGACGCAGCCTAGCCACTAGGTATGTATGTATGTATATTACATCTGAGGTAGGTATGATGTAAGGAGATAGGTGTGTAGGTGTGCATGTAGGTATGTCGGTGCTATTACATACATACGTACTTACATACATGCCTGATCCCGAGCCCTTGGTACCTACCTCGTACGGCGCGCACCGCATTAGCCATGTACGATGTAGCTAGCTACTCCTACCAGTCAAGTATGTGAGGATGTGCCCTAAGCAGGTGTGTAAGTAGGCATGGATGATCGATCTACTTAGGCCGTCGCGTCAGACCTCGCGGGTATGTTCGACTGGCTGAGACATCGTGGCTGGAGGCATGTCTCGCTCAGCAGGGCCGCGGGGGCGCGGGTAGTTTTACCAAGGACGTGATCGCGGACTTGGACAACTTTCCTCGTCATGTCGTGTTATCGTAGCGAAGTCTTTTTTTTCAATGAGGGGCGGACTGTGATGTCACCGTCGCGCAGGTGCGCGGGTAGAGGAGACCGGTGTAAGTAGGTACATGCTCGCCGAGCTCGCATCTGTCGCCGGCTACCCTCGCCCCGCGCCAGCGTGGTCGAGGAGGTCAATCGGGAAGTAAGTATGTGTCGCTCATTACATGAATAACCCGCTCGGTTGCCGTCGCTCGGCAGCGTTCTCGACTCCCAGGCGAGACACTGGACTCAGAGTGTCATCCGGGTGTGGGAAGGCGGCCAATTGGTTGCTATATCGCGGTCTGGTGGCGTCCAGAGGTGGTATTGTTTTGGGGGTAGCTATGGCGCTTATGGGGAATGTATCGGCTGTGATACCTACCCGTCTTCGCCCTGAGGTGAGACGGGGAGTTCGTGATTACGGACACGGCAGCTTCGCCGAAAAAAGCTTGTTCGATGTCTATTCAATATCGTGATGTCTGGTTGATTGTGTTTCTGCAGTGGCTGCATGCACCGAGGCAATACTAGTATGTAGGAGCCATATCACGACGGCTTGTAGATCGTCATTAACGTTATTTGCTGTATACCTGCTGTATACCTGCTGTACTCTATATCCATGATTCTATATGTCTAGTTGCCGAGGTTAGATCTGCTCAAAACTGATTCATACATGACAATAATTAGATGGATACCTATGGATAGCTTTAGTGTAGTTGTTCAAGCGACAGCCTACAGGCATCTACGATGTAGTTGAGAGGGTCTTCTCTCATACCGCCATCCTTACCGATCTGGTTTTCTGATTTCGTGAAGCGCGTCGCGTTCGTTCGAACATCTAGTAGCGCCGCTAGAGGTATCAGTTAATTTCCTTTTTCGGTCCAATTTTCAAGAGCATGTCCGAGTTCCAATCAGCCCAGTCATGTGTTCGTGGTTATCATGGTAGTATGTAGGTAAGTATGTAGCATTTGAATATTCACCTACATAGCGCAGTTCACTGCTACGTTAGAGGGCATGGCATGTAATGGGATGTATGGCACATATGGCACGTATGAGCATGGATACCTTGGAAGATCGGTCTTCTCCAATTTCTCATCGATCCTATGTACGAGGCCATGCTGCGAACAAGGAAGTTTAGAGCACCCTGAGCACCCCAACCTCTCGAGAATATGGAGAGTGGATGGAGTGGCTTGAGTGGTCGAGGTGGTCGAGTGGGACTTTATCCTTGCTGTCCTTGGTTCTACTACTGCGTTGGTAGTGTAGTGTAGTAGTATGATTTGCTTAGGACCCCTGACAAGTTTTTGGCAAGTGTCTGCAAGCCTTCTATGCAGTACAAGCCCTGCAAGCTTTCTGCAAAGGCTTTGGGGGTTCGACAGCTCGACAGCTCGACGGGTTGGAGGGAATTCGAGGGAAAAGGGAAAAGAAGACCGCACCGAACTGAGCAAAAAAGGAAAAGTCTTTGTCCTACCACGGCCCGTCCTCAATCAATCTGGCAATCTGAACGCCTCGTGGGTTTGGGTTGGGAAGGGAAAGATTTGACGCCTTTCCCTTTCTTGATCGGCGGCAGCAATTGTCAATTGTCTAAACTGACGACATCTCATCTCAACCATCTCGAACCATCTTTGAACCCCCCCTATCGATCCTCTCATTATCAGATGTCGGTAACTCTAATCAGCTGCCATTGTACATCATCATCATGGATATGATATGGATATGATATGGATATCCAATATCGCGTATCGCGTATCACGTACCATCGACTAGTACTTCGTAGACGTCGCCTAGATAATTCGCCTAGATTATTCGGAGACTTACTGACTCTAGTCTTCCCAGTCCCTTCCAATGCTTGCCAACTTCAAGGTTCTCATCTCGATAAACCCGAATTAAACGCCCGCTCCTGAATGGTCCGAAGGTATGTAATACTTGATAATACACCATACCAAGTACCTATCTACCTACCTACCTACATGAAATATAACAAATAATACATACATGTATTTGTTCCGGGGCTACCAGTAATTGCATGCTACCGTGTATGAGTTCCAATCCTCTCGAGTCTCGCGCCTTTTTATTTTTTCAGGGTCTGCTGCTCCATGTTTAATGTGTCCATATGTATGTACTCTCCGACTCTCCGCCCATTTGACGAGCAGAGCGAATTAAGACAGTATCATCGCCCCCGCTTTCGTACATCAACGTTACGGCCCTAGTCCTATAGCTCCATACGGGGCAAATGGTGCAATCGTTGTTAGAGGCTAGCGAGGTTAGTCACTACCTAGTGTTGGTAGGCTGTTATGTTAGCTGGTTCAATGTTAAGCTACCTACGCTTAGTCGACAGCTTCTCCGCGTATCTCGTGAGATGAGGAGTCGATGCCAATTCATGATAATGGATGATGGGTGAGCTTATCCTTGTACCGCCTCTGAATAGTTGAGTGATGGACCAATGTCCACATTTGGTCATCTTTTCTATCGAAATAAACTCGAGTAGTGTGCGGACGGATGATGGATTGATTCTCGGCGACCGTCTGTGCTTTTGTGAAGCATCAAAGTCTGTGCGAGGCACACGTCGGTAGGGTGCTTCCGTAGGCACATTGACGATTGAGTCTTTTGCTGGTACGCCGTAGTAAATCGGCCAATCAACGCCATTTCGGCTTTAATGGCGATCCTCCTCGACAGCGCTCACAATTATTACTCATCCATCTAAGCCGAACAGCATTTTTTTTCCCTGCCCGCATAGCCGTCGCAGTATATGGGCGTATGTAGGATGGCGTTTGATGCTAAAGATAGTCTTCGAAGTCGTCTGACTCGAAACACGATGGCTTTTTCCTCTACATCACAGCCCTGAGATTACATTACATATTGATATTGGCAGCTGAAGGAAGAGTTGCTACCGTAATAAAGATGAAAACGCACTACCAGCACTCTGGATTGATTCCCGATATGGTCAACTCCAAAATGGTCGAACGGCCTTCATTTCATTGGAACGGAGCCAAAGGTGATTTCTGACCCCCCCTGCTCGACCCCCCTCAAGGCTCATGCATGGGAGTGTGCCCGCATTGCTGCACCGAAAGAACCGTCCCCTCTCTCAGACCAGCAAGACCTTGCACTGTGCGAGTGTCTTCGCGACGGAGTGGGGATTCCTGCCAGTTGGCAAAGGCGAACAGGTACAATACAAAGCGCGATTGAGTGTTGCTCCAGTGCTAATATTCTTGAGCTCTTTCTAATGGATTGTTGACACCGCCGAAGCATTCCAAAAAGCACACGCATTCCATCCGGCATTAGCGAATATGTCTGTTTGAATCCTTCGGCAACTCAGCAAGGACAGGGTTTGTCGTAGTTCTTATTTCATTTATTATACTACTACCTATTACACCTATTACCTGGCAGTCTAGGAGTACCTTACTACCTAGGTAGCTGTTACATAGTATCTATAAAATCTGTAGTAAAACAGTTACTAGTTAGTAGTTGCTCTAGTGCTGCAAGTAATTGTTCTTTACAAAGCTAAAGAAGGACCAGAAGAACGGCTTATCAAGGCTTAGTGCAGTCCGTCTTCTCACCGAATTCCCTAGTTCCCTACTTCGCGTAAAGAGTGGTTTTGGTAATAATATTGAGGCTAATTATTGATTTTCCTTTGTACACCTGGCCTCCCGATGTTGAAAATGCTATGTACACGAAATACACGTGCTGAGACTACTTGCGGTGCTGCTTTTCCACCCCGTAAGCACTAGGAGCTTGTCAATGCTGCTGTCGAGTTCCTGTCAGGCTGTCAGGGTCCCTCCATGGGTCAGCGGGCTCCAGCTTTTGCTGCTTGCTTGCCGCTTGCCGCTTTGCTGACTCTTCGCCACCTGATTTTTCTTTCTCTCTTTCAATATCAAAAAGTTATTACTGTATTGTACTGTACGTATGTAAATGCAGACCATAGTAATTACTAATTAGAGAGAAGGCCGGTGTGCTCTCTCGTCCAGTAACCTACATGTTAACCTACCTGCCTACCTAGTGCCTACTTTATTTCATTTATTTCGTGTACTATCCATGGATTGTACGTATTATCATATTATGGTAATCATCAACATAGCATGTACCTACTACTATCGGCTGGCTCGCTGCGCCGCTGACGCAGATGACGGACCAACTAGCTAGCTCATGGAATTCTTGGGGGTCGAACGGAATTACGCCGGCATAAACGAAAGATACAGCTTTTCCCA
Source organism: Rostrohypoxylon terebratum (assembly GCA_022497145.1). NCBI lineage: Eukaryota > Fungi > Ascomycota > Sordariomycetes > Xylariales > Hypoxylaceae > Rostrohypoxylon > Rostrohypoxylon terebratum. The sequence goes on along the minus strand of MU385887.1, from coordinate 103,663 downwards.
CTTCCCCTCCAGCCCTCCAGGGGTAGGATGGATATTGGGATGACCTGCACATGGCGTGTCTAGCGTCAATGGAACGTCTGCAGGCTATGGTGATGCAGTGCAACATGCGTCGAGTAGGGTCCTTATGTAGCGCTTGTGTAATAAGTAACAGTCTTCGTACGCGACTTTAATTCGCACTGTCGGGAACCAGCGTATTGGATCTTGCAAATCTCGAAGACATTCCGTGACCTGTGCTCATATCTACATAATAGTACATATCCTGGTTTATCCTACATATGTAGGATATGTAGGATACATTATCTACCACCACATGCGGGAATTGATATGCCTATAGCAGACGACCTTCGAAAGCTTATTTTCACTTGTAACCTCCTTTCCAAATCCCGAGAGCGTGACCTGGAGGCTGAATTTCGGTATTCATGTAGATTTGCGTAGATTTTACACGCATTGCAGGCTTTGCTTACTAGAGAGGACTGGCCATTCGTGCTAGTCGTGACTAGCGATCGCCGATTACTAGCCCTTGGAACGCATCCAATGTGCCATATGTGCAGCAACAATATGTGTCTCGAAGTCTCGAACATACAGCAAAACTACCTACAATAGTATACTGCCGAGATAAATTTTCAAGTGTCGTAGCCACAGTCTCAGCGGTGACGATAGCTCATTCGAAAAAAGCAAGTCTACATCAATTCATACCTAGACAACAACTAGTAGCGTAGACATTGGCTCGCGATGTTTGAATGATGTATGTCTATAGCATTATAAATGTTTCGGTACTAAAACAAGTACCGCGGTCTCGAAATGCCTGTGGCCTTGCGGCTCAAGCTTGTCCATGGCTGCTAGACCTAAAAGAGAGTGCCTGAACTCGATTTGGTAAAAAGGTTCGTGAAGTTTCAACTACATGCCTTCGATCCACGACATAATCATTAATAGCATCTTGAACATTTCTTTTACATATACAATTGTTATAACGAAATATCTATAGACTAGGTATATATTATCCCCTATTTTTAAGACTGTATTTTATATTCAGTAGAGTTACTCTTTGTGTTTTGTGTTACCTCACTAATAAAAAAAGGGGGGGGCTATTTGGGTATTTAAGTAGGAAATTCTTACGTGAGGTGTTTTGGTGTTGAGATAGGCAGATATCTCTACGCCGTCATTTATAGCCTTATGCCTTAAACTCTTAGCTTTTTATAGCTTGAACTGACTATCAAGTTTTAGAGAGTTTTGTATTACCTTGAAATTAGTTCTCGAGCTGCTCACCACTTAAGTCTTATATAGTAGGTATACTTCAATAGGTACTTACCTACTATTATAAATTTGTAACTCGTCTTATCTTCCAGTCAACCTGGATGCCCATGTGATCAGCATTCACACCCCGCAGCCTTTTCTTACCTACGTAGTACTAGTAGCTTCAGCATCGCAGCGAGTGTCTTGCAATGTGGTTGCTGCGCAAAGGATAGAGACGGGTTGTTACACATGATTGTTTTGTGACATGTCGATAATGTCGATAATATAAGACATCGACACGATATCCGATATTCTCACTCTTGTATTACACAACTCCTGCCCTTGCGTTTTGCCTCTTGATGAAACCACCATTGGAACCTCCATATCTTGTAACACACCAGCATCTCCAAATCGGCAGGACAAGCAAACAATGTACCCAAGCCTTTTTAGAATAAGCATCGTATTGGCGTTTTTACAGGCACATGTTGTGTTAATATCAAAGCCGTGAGCATGCAACGACACCTCCTCAGCGTACCATCCCCCAACAGTCTTACAACACCATCGCTATAAGTTGCTTACACGACACGATAAACACGTGTTCGATTGTAGATGTCTCGATAGATACAATTCTTTGCCATCTATGCTGTATATTCCCCTCCACTTATCTAGAAGTCTAGTAACAATTGACAACTTTTGTTTATACTCCGTAGAATGCTAAGGTTTTGGATATTGGTGTTTAACTTAGAATGTTTGGATCGAGGCTTAACATGTCGAATTTTCGGGCGGTGCTGACAGCATCTCCTTCAGTGAGGTAATATGATGATTCACTATTGCTACTGTCTTATAACATCTTATTTTAAAGTTGTAAGACATTTATATAAAAGGACGGGATTTTCATCAATTCTTTAGACTTGACATCGATCGCTATACTCGTGATAGTAGTGGGAATGATAGAAAACCGAACAGAACAATGACGATTATAGCTGGCTTACGGCGTACTACTACTACTACTACTACTACTAGTACTTTGACCTGACTTGACTTGGACTTGGACTTGACCTGACTTACACAATTTCATAAAGTCCGATTTATCGATCAGCATCCGGTTGTCGACTCTTCCGAGTACTTCGAGCTTGTCGAGCTTGTTGTGCAAAAAAAAAAAAAAAAAAAAGAAAGAAAGAAAGAAAGAAAAGAAATGGGGACACATTTCTCAAGGTCGAATAAGACAACGCGCACAGTGCCGAATATGGCAAGTACCTAATTTGGTTTTGTGGGACCCGAATGATTTTAGCAGATGGCAGGTGGCAGATAGCCTTGATGCCCCACATCTTGCCAGGATAGTCGTGCACAGGTGCATTTACTAAAGATCACTAATAACACCGCACGGAGCATTTCGGTACGTACAACCAACCCTAACTCCAGTCCAACCCAGTCCAATCCAATCCAGTTCCACCTCCAGTTCTTTCCTCCAGTCCTGACCCTGACTGTTCCTCTCCGTTCCTCTCCCACTTTCCAGTCCTCCAGCGCTAGCTAGTGGACCCGAACGTTTTGCGGAAATTTCTGCACCGTTATTTTAGAAGCAGCTACTGCATGCGTTCCCCCCTTCGGTAAGCCATGTTACCAACCTGACCACCTTATTGGTCGAGCGCTAACATCATTTACCTCAGTATTTTACTCTCTCCCAAATTCGCAAAAAGCCTGGTCTCCACCTTCTTATCCAATACTTACCTGTCCGTATCTAGGTACCTCTACACTCGACCTCGACCGCCTTCAATCAATTGATCTGTTCAATCTGATTGCCCAATACCTTGTACCAGGTTCCGTACTGCGAATACCCAAGCACCGAAGCACCTAGACGCTCTCGAGTGCTCTCATCATTACGTACTTCCAACACCTGCCTACTTTCAATTCGTATCTCTCTTTTTCGTATCCCGAGGACTCGAGGGTGAGGGTGTGCATGCTACTAATTCGAAGCAATCAACCATTCATTCAGGTAAGTCAAATCCATCAATCCATCAATCAATCGCGCGCCGCCGCCGCCGCCGCATCTCCTCGTTTCGTTTCCTCGTCTCGTGTACATATCAAACGTCCTAGTTAGTTACTTACTACTACTACCTCAGTCCACCGAGGGTCGTCGTTACCTCGTCGAAAGTGGTATTACTACATACAAGAGCTAGCTCTGCACTAGAGCACAGAGGCAGCTTAGCTCGCCCGCAAACAAGGTACGTGATTGGAGAGATTGGGAAACTGCCTCCACGATTAGATAGAGCTAGTAGGGGACGTATTAGGCTTTGGGGCTGGGGGGTGTGCAAGCAGGGGAAGGTGGGAGTCTGGGAGAGGGGAGTACCTAGTAGTAAAAGTGTACCAGTGTACCAGTGTACCAGTGTACCGACTGGATTCCTGGCTCGCATGTCGCCTCCCAGGTCTCTTTGCCAGGGCTCGTTGTTGTTACCTACCTACTGCACCGCACCAGTGTGCGCCTGCCGCTGGACTCTCATCAGAAGCTGGATCAGAACAGAAGGGTTAAAAAAAAGAGTGGGAAGTCATGACCCGCCACTTAGTTTGGCCCACTCCGCTTGCCTAATGCCTGCCAGACCAGCAGAAACCAGCAGACCAGCGCCTGCTTGGTCGAGAGTCTGTGCCTCTTTCCCAGGTTCGCGTTCGCGCAGGTCTGCCAGGTGCCTGCTATTTTGGCTGGTCTTTTTATGGTCTATGCTGGTCTATTCCCTGCGCCCACGCCCCCGCAGCTCCTGCCTTTTTTTCTTTTTAAACTGGCGCGGCCAGGACCACGCAAAAGCCCGTGTGCTACCACCTCGCTATCCTCTTTTCAACCATCCCGCATTCGCCTTTCCTGATCTATCAATCAAACCGAGTTTGATACTGACGACGTTTTGATCTTTTCTTCTCACAGGGGAAGTCTAACTCCAAAAGCGTACTGTTTGACAACCGCCGAGACTCCCTTTTGAGAATATCCCCTTGACTTTATTTGCACATCCAAAGCAAAAAAAAAGAAAAGCACCGACCATCTCGAAAAGCTGTATGCAGTGCAAGTGTCAGAAGTTCGTCAATCACTTTTTTTTTTTTTTTTAATTGGTATTATTATTATTGTTGTTGTTGTTGTTTTTATATGGGAGTTTTTTTCCTATTTTTCTTTTCGAGGTTCGCGCTGTCAATTGAGTTTTTATTATTTTTATTATCATGATTGTTTATTTTCTATTGTAACTTTTTTTTTAAATCTGATTTTTCCTTGTCGACGTTCAGAATTCAAGGTTTCCCTCTATTTTGTTTTTGGCAATTGACTGGCACTGACATTTCCACCTACCCTTTTCAGGACAAACACGACACAACCAGCAAAGTTGATTGACCGAAACCTATCTGACGAATCTCAAAGCTACAAGCTACTTCTCAGTACCAACCCAGAAACCTCTACCACCTAGGTCCTAAATCAACCTACCACCTACCACCTACCACCCGACCGGTGTACCGAGAGACACCTGGGCAACTTTTTTCAAGTACACCTGGGCACACTCAAGTCAACTAACCTATTACTACTACTACCTACCTACCACCTAACCACAATCAATCACAACCACAGCCACCTTTACCACTCACTTACCACCTATTACCCTTACTACTTACTACCTCCACTACCCTTCGCTACCCTTCATAAATTTCCAAAACAAAACGGGCAATTTTTTATTTTTAATTTTCCTCTTATTTTCCTTTTTCTCTCATTTTTTTTCTTGAGACTTGAAAGAGAGTAAGACGAAAATTAATAATAATAATTTCCACTACTGGAAACTTGGAATTCCTCGGTCTTAACCTCCCACTTTATTCCGGCCAGTGTCCGCGCACGAAAGAGAGAAGCGCACCAGACTCGATACAGCAGGCGCCCCAACCAGGTTTCTGCGACAGACTTTACAGCCTACTACGGCCTACTACAACCCAGAGCCTCTCCGCTCAACGCCAGATCAAGTATAGGTCGTCGGCACCACGACCAAAACAGTATCTCCACCAATTTTGCCTTTTTTGTTCGTGATACAATCGTCGTACCTCGACAAAAATGGCCGACATCACAGACCAACACGACCAGACCTCGCCAACCGAACTCGATGAATCGCACGTCGGCAATGGCAACCAAGGTCCTGCAGAAAGCCGTGGCATCAAGCGCCAGCGCGCCAGCATTGCCGACGACGACGATGATGATGACGAGAAGGGAGGTCGCGAACGTCGCAAGATTGAGATCAAATTTATTAGTGATAAATCGCGTCGCCATATCACCTTCTCCAAGCGCAAGGCTGGTATTATGAAGAAGGTATGCTGACTCTTTCCCAACACATCTCCCGAATAATAATAATAATCATCATCGTCAATCGCTCTTCGCTCTTTACCCATTATTCTCTTTACATTTTTAAGCCATCGCGTCAAACGCGTTACTGCGTTACTTGTTTTGGGAATTGAGTTTCCCACGATATCAAATCGGTACTAACGTCTAAATCTTCTAGGCTTATGAACTGTCTGTTCTAACCGGCACTCAAGTCCTGCTCCTAGTCGTCTCTGAGACTGGCCTAGTGTACACATTCACCACTCCCAAGCTCCAACCTTTGGTTACCAAAGCAGAGGGCAAGAATCTGATCCAGGTTCGTAATTCGCAACATGGGCCTGTAGGCGCTGTCTTCAAACGAATGCTGATTGATGTGTGTCTAGGCTTGTCTTAACGCGCCGGAGCCTTCCCAAGGCAACGAGAACGGCGTTGACGATTCCAACCAAGTCGAGTCGCCCGATGAGCCGACCAATTCCCACCTTCCTCCCCAAACGAGCCGACCGGGAATGCCTTCGCACATGCCCCCCAACTACGTACCCAATGTCCCGATGGACCCGCAACAAGCCATGGCGTATCAGAGCTATATGCAGCACCAGCAGCGCGGTTCCTTTGGTATGCCACCTCAACCTGGCATGCCGCAACACACCTCACACCAATCCTGATCGTCGTCCTTTCCTGGCGATGAAATTGCCTTGCGCCTGATACCCCGAATTTAATGCATTCATGAGGTTCTCTTTTCATTCGAGGCATTCCCGCACACAATTATAATTGCAAGGCTTCGGCTTCGGCTTCGGTGGTCCGGCGTTGTTGGGTCATCGTGACTTACTTTTTTCTTTTGCTCCTGCACAATACGAATTTTGATCACACCCCATTTTTCTGTCTTTCAATTAAAAATACCTATCGCTAGTCTAGGTGGTGATCTGGCGATGTGGCCGTCGCGCCCTATTTGCCGTCCATTAATTCTCGTTTTCATCGTTTCATTCCGAAGAACGAATCCAGGCCTGTCGAGAACCCGATATTTCGACTTGATAATAGCATTAACAATTCGAAAATTTCCGAGGTAGTTAAGTCTGACGATTAAAGTATCATATATCGTCTTAACACCTTTGAATGGTGTACCTGTGTACCTACAAACCTCTTTGAACGATGGTCTATTTACCCAGGCACCTAATCGAATAAACCCCGACTTTAATTCCAACAACGTATTTGGGGTTTCCCACAGTTACGTGCGTCATCGTTTATTGAATCGCCGAGGCCAAGGAGATCAAGTGGTGGAATCATTATCTGCGATAACGGCATCGTCACGATCTTGTCGAAAGAACAAGGTGTGCGTCTGGTTCATCATTGCCAACGAATTCTTCACACGGTTCGATCGTTCTTCAGTTTGACAAGGAAATGGTGACAATGATTTACGAATCATGGCTGATGAATACATGAATGAAACCGATGGATTGAGTTTGACTATGTGACGTGGTCGAATCGATTGTCGGGACGGGTGAAGGTCCCCTGAGACTTAACCGATATTTCAATTTCATTCTATTTTATCCAAACCGAAATCATGGACAACTGGAGATCTTTGTGGATGGGAGGCTGACACTTATTCGGAGGATCAAATTCTGTGTCTTGCTTCGATTAATCGTATCCGCACTATCTTGGGCACGTGTCCTACGACTTTCAGTCCGGTCATTTCATTCATCTGAAGTCATTCTCTCTACCTAGGCATTGGGCTACGATGAGGGGTGGTGGGTGGATGGAATTGGTGTTACGCTCTACGCCGTCTAGAAGGCGCATTTGTATGATAGGAATTACCCCGACAGGAATCATCTGACCCGTAGATTCCAAAGATCTTAGCATCTGGCAATTGACTGTTTCGAACTGTTTCATGCTACGATGTCCCCCATTTTCTATAGCTGCAGATATCCCCCCCAAATGTTTTTACTCGTAGAAAAAAAAAATGACCTCCATATTTGTTCGGAAATAAAGCCGTCGACGGTTTCATGCTGATGGTGCATATACTACCTAGCTAGTAGCTCCCCACAGCTAAGCTCGGATAGGTACTAGGTATTTTTAGAAGTTTGGGATTTGGTAGGATTCGTTACATACCATACGCGGCTCCGAATGACAAAGTGTTACCAGGAGGATGGAAATTTGAATACCATGATACGACGCACGATGTATCATCGCGTTCTAGAAAGATGATGGCTCGGGACGTGGGTGAGTCGAGGTGAGGTGTTGCGCGGCTTGGGGTGGTAGCGGTAGCGGTAGGTCGTTCTACGAGGGTACGGGAGATGGGCACGGGGATCAGGGGGGTTTGACTGCAATGGCTAGCATACGGCATGCGGCATATGTAGGTAAGTTAGGTAGGTAGGTATTTCCCCACGTTCTACTACGTGCTTCTACCGTTATGTTATGTACTTGCACACGCTTTTGTACCGGCTTGATTCCTACCTAATGTAATTAATCTACCTAGTAGGTATCTTGGCTTAACGCTCCTTCCCCAGGGCCTAGGTGCCTACCCCGTAGACCCCTTACCTATAGGCTACTAGGTAGGTAGTTTTAGCTGTCACAGCTATAAAGAGGGTTTGGAAGCCGTGGCTAGGTAAATACCTACCTAGTAGCTTCGAGTTTCGTAGTTGGGGGAATAGGGGCTTAGCGCTTGTTTTGGCGGAGAATGGATGCTTTAGGTAGAGATCGGTCCGGATGCTTCTTGTGTAACACTCGAGGATCGAGTTCAGCTCCCGATCGGGCAAGGAGGGGGGCGTGTGGTCGTCCTGTTAGGAGGGGATTATTTCTAATTCGGTAGGGCTTGGAGGTACTTCGAAGTAACCTGGTAGATGGTCGGGAGATGGCCTGATGGAAAAAGGGGGGAGGAGGGGGGAGGGGGAGGATGGAAAAGCAAACTTATGGTGGTGATAGTGGCTAGACTTGGCTTAAGAGCGTTTTTTTTTTCACCGACAGGGGTGTTTGTTCAGTGCTTGTGTTTCCCAGAGCGTGGTCTGGGTGAGTGGTAGATTGAGTATGTGTGTAGATCTATATGAGGATGGTGAGACTCGAAAGCCAAGGAGGATGTGCTATGATTGCTTGTGTTCTCTACAGATTTACAGATTATAGAAGCTGGCAGGTGTCTAGTCTACCTAGATGATCCTAGCTAGATGCTTAGGTGGCTTAAACAAGGCGTCCGTAAAAGAAGCTTTTGCTTTTACGGATGGCGCTTTCGTCATACTACATATTATGGCAGGAACCGTAGATGCTGGAAAGCTGACTGGAGGGTTTTTCTTCCTGCCAAGAGGTTCGGGTAGGACAGCTTCATGTCTCTGCATGAACTCCTGCTTTTCCCCTCAGCTGAATTCTTAGGTGTTGCTCTCTTCCGTTCTTTAAGGTTGCGCCAATTACTATCTCACATAGGAAACCTACTAGGTAAAGCGAAATTCAAATCAACATTCATTCTACCACAGTGAAATAAGTGCATAGAAACCCCTATCCCTGGATGATTAACAGATATATATGATGGTAGAAGCATGAGCGAGTAGTGACTATATGTATAGTTTTTAGCAAACCATTGTATTGCGCGTACCATCGTATCTCCAGGCTCCTGCGTTGGCTCGAGCTCGGTATACTGTGTAATAATCATCCATGGTAACTCGAAGAAAAATTCGATGGATAGTTCAACTAGATCTGAAATCAAATGATATCCATCCGGGGTCTTTCATAGCGGCAATAACTGCTTTATGAACCTACCTACTAGCGGGATTTTCGAAATAGACAACCGGGGTTACGGAGTTTGCCTTGCTGTTTGGGAAAGGGTGGTCTGTAGATTAAGGGGTTGCGGATGAAGATGGCTGAGGCGATACACCGTGGCCCAAGAGACACCATCCGTATATTCTTTTTATAACTTTATCTGGATATGCTTTTAGGGGTATTATTTATGTAGTCATCGACTCCAAGGTTAAATAGAGCGATCTTATCTGGGTACCTAGGTTGGTATGAGGTACTGATTTCCTCTTCGTGTGACACATCATTTGTTGCGTCTCATGATGAAGTGGCGTCGAGGCTGACCGGACCGTCAAACAAGCATACACTGGATAACATATGACTATAGATATTTCATCCAGGAAGTTGGATATCGGGACCTTTATACTATCGTTATCACGATCGATGAGACGTAGGGTAGTATGAAGTCAACGCGACGCACGTGAGGAGTTCTCGACCGAGTCTCGGACCCGGAAGTCTGGAAGCAAGAACTGGGGTCCCCGAAACGGAGGGTGATGGACAAATGCGGAGGAAAACGTGGGGGCGTGGCAGGGGGGTTTCTTCCCGATTTGATGAGCGGGTTTGAGGGGTTTTCTCCATCTGGTATTCGTATATAGGTAAGTAATCACGTATACTATACCTACCTGCCCAATTCTCATCTCTCTAACTGGATCGTTAAACGCCTGGCCGCAAGCAATCATATATCACTGTGGATTTTTATCAGGTCAGCGGGAAGTTTTCTTAGGTTATCTCGTTTGTTTAACGAATACCAGCGGGCTCTGGTGCCCTCCTAAACGCCGTGGTCTGAACTGCAATGATGACTGGAAATGTGCCCCTCCCTTTCCTTTACAGGCTGATATCAACAGCAACAGCCTAGAACACCGATGCATACCGCCCTAAAAATATTCGCAAGCCGCAACTCTCATACTGATGCCGTCGTTTTCGTTCGTGGGAAATTAATGAAGTTGCCTTGGCAACTCAAAAAACCGGCAATCGTTCCTCTTTTCCATGAATTCGTGCGCTTTAGTGCTCGGCGCTGTAAAATCGGCCGACGAGCAGGCTGCCCACGAATGTGCCGGCAAGTACGGCCATGAAGTAACCGACATTCATGGTCATGACTGCCAACATGCTGTGGATTGGTTAGAGAAATATTCATCAGCTAAGTAGTTGGTGTGATATATTGACTTACAGAAGGTAGCTGACACCAGTAATGCAAGTGTCGAGGACGGCTCGCACGGGGTCGATTGACATGCGCCAGGGACGGAGGTGGCCCTGTTTCTTCTGGACAACCATAACTTCCTCCTCGACGCCGTTCTCGGTGAGGGTCATCTTCTTGCCAAGGCTGTCGGTAGACACCTTCTCTGCGACAGGGAGCTTGCCCTGAACAACAACATATCTTCGCTTCATCTCGGTTTCTAACCAACGTTCCTCTGCAAGTGCCTTGCCCGCAAGTAGAAGTCGAAGCAAGACACCAAGAATGATGAGGAAGATGATAGTTCCGGCGTAGCCACCTTCGGTGCTAGGTGTCCAGGCGTCGGAGTAGAGGGATGTAGTGAGACTATTCTGGAAAACCATGTGCATCACGGCGGAGTGCGACATGTTCATACCACCCATGCCGTTCATGTTCATGTCGTGGCGTGGGGCTGCCATGATTATGGAGTGTCGAATTTATTTGCGTGTTCGTGAATTTTAGGTGAATGAATTGTGGCTAGAAGAGCACTGAAAAACGTTCTGATACGACCTTAGATGGAAGTGCGTATCAGAGAATGGTGTGAAGGTTGACGAAGGGATGAAGGCGTTGGTAGTGATGGTAGTGGTGGTTATATGTTGAATGAAGGGAGAAGAATGCGATTATTAGGGCAACAAGTCCGTTGACTACCAGTGATGCACAATCGCAAAATTGTGCAGGGGGTGAATCTTGTGAAATATCAACCTTGAGCCTAGAAGGACGAATTTCCTTGATTTTCTTTGGGATTTTTGTCAAGGTGACGAAGCAGCGAAAGCTGCGCAAGCTGTTTGTCAAGATTGTTGTGCAAAGGAGTGAGAGGTGAGACCAGTATTCAGATGACTTTGGCGTGGTGTATATTAGGTATCGCCCAGCGCCAATCTTGTTCACAAGTCAACACCAAATTAGAAGGAAATTTGATGTATACTTCTCGTGGAGATGAAGTGAATGTGAATGAGGAAAAAAGTAAAAATCGTCAGTTGCTCGAGGTGGAATTCATTTACTTTTCTTTGCCTAGGAGTCAAGGGGGTTTCTGACGGCAAGTACCACAGGCAGCACAGGCTTTCTTTAGGGCAGTCTCGACTCTCACCACGTATTACAGTGTGTACCGAAGTACCGACTTACGTCCTTAAAAGTACCTAAGGTAGGTAGGTAGAAGGACTTTTGAAAGTACCTGCCTTTTAGATATGCTAGGTACCTACCTAGGTAAGTAGGGTGGACGGTAGGTAGGTTAGTACCTACCTACTATTGTGGTCGTCGCTGTAGAAATACGTACCCCGCATCATGGTCTCCCAGCGTCTCTACTAGTAAATCTATTCTCGTACCATATTGCGCCTCCAACTTTTACCTACTGCACTTTATCCGTTTTTTCCTTTCAAAGAAAACCTAGATCAGCATATATGAACCAGCAGGTGAGTGACACTAGGTAAGGCACATAATTGCTGTTAGAACCATCAGTTACTGATTGCTACCTAGGACCTAGGACCTAGGTCCTAAGATCCTGCGCTGACTCATCAAGCGGAGTTATGATTATACATGATTTTTTCTTCTGGGCCTCCTCGAGCGCACAGCTTAAGCACCCGTATTGAAGAATAGGCAATAAGCCGCGGTATAAAGTTGCACTACACATCCTAGATACATCACTGGAGTGTGGTCCTAAAACGGCCACTTGTTCGTGCCTAAGAACGTACGTCTCCCCTGGTTCAAAAGAATCGAGGGCGATACGGTTCACGGACGGCTCTTCGACAGGACGCGCGTGATCGCAGTGAGAGGATACATGCCAATTGGCAGATAATCTGTTTTCTAGCCGTAATAGATGACAGAAGACTCCCTCAACATAAAGACCTGCGACAACTGTGTTCTGGTTTCGCTCAAAGTCAGGTCGATATTCCATGACCACATCGCAGGGTTTCGATAATGCGTTTTTAGAGGTTTCGATGTAGCGTGTTACTGGCGGATTTACACGCCCGATTTGAATCCACCCGTCTTCATTAGTTGGTATGCCCAGAATTGGAACGTTGTAAAATGTCAAAGGTTTGGATTTTTCCTTTGGGAGATCTTCGTAGAGTTTGCGCTCGAAGATAGGAGTAAGAATTACCCCTTGTTGAGCATTCCAGTGACCTATGATATCACACAAAACGGAACGATCTGTCGGCGTCGTTTGGGATGGCAGACCATTGAGTCGAACTGCGCAAAGTTCCACGGCGTGTTCAGGATTGAGTCCATCGCCATTGGGAAATCTGATTAGGTTATTCAGATGGGAGCAGCATGCCGAAACATACCACTCAAGGCCTTGACCGACCGGTATTCTAAATCGACAGTCGTTGGGCAGATTGACGAGTGACAAAATGATTCTATCTAGGATGCCAATCAGGGCGCCGATGAGGCACCACAATTTTTCACTATTACCTTGGAAGTGTCCTAAGGTCCAAGTGAAAGTGGCATCCGGGTTTAGCTGTTTTTTGATAGTCTCTTCTAGTTCTGTCCAATCGTATTCTGGGAATTCTTCGTACATTGCTGCACTTATAAGATTCTTGACCTCGGGTGGCACCGTCCCGTGTAAATACCGGTTCAGGACATTTTCGCAGCTTATCTGGTAGGTTTTCCCAGACCTCGGTTCGCAGGACTCGATACCAAGCCTAATGTGGCCGGACGGTCGAACTTCGACGTTGAATGGGCTACAAAATCCACTGGAAGCATCATAGCCTCGCATGAAACTCCCTTGGTCTTCTTCCGAGTTGGAAAACGATCGTCCGGTCACCTCCCCCATGTGTAAGAGCGGACAGACAGCTGTTGGGTGGAAAGACTTTCTGCTGTGAATCTTAACGTGGCGAGTGTGGTTCTCGATGTACTCGCGTTGAGGATCTTCCGCCATTAGAGACCCGTATATCACCGACAAGGCACCAGTGTCTGTCCTGATAGGGACCATTTGTAAATTGTCGTCTTCAAGGAGTGTATCGATCATCCATCCATATTCTGAGAGGAGAAGTGCTAGAGCCAGCAACTTGGTAGATCTGACATAAACTTTTTCACCATCTACTTGACTCGACCAAAGTCTGACAATAAACTCTACAAAGTCCCCTTCTTCTGCTGCGAGCCTCGGCGGGAGGAATAGGGCGTGACGTTTAATGCGAGGAGGGGCATAGGATTCGACGCGATTCCGCACCGCCTGTTTCGCAAGTTCGAGTTTGTTGCACATTCCGTCGCGGCTCAGAACAGCATTTGCGTACTTGTCTACTTGAGCTTGGATCACTAAAAGATCGCCTTCCATCGACTGGTCCAATTGATCATGGGAATAAAGTAAAATCGCTGTGGAAACCACTTGACAAAGGCTAGTTTTACTTAGAGCAACAGAGAGGCACACGATGATTGTGCTTAATTGGGTGGGAGCCTCGCCGGTTTTCTTAACGATTTCATCCATTGGATTCTCTCGGGTATAACCAAAAGGATCCACGATCAAGCCTTTCATTTTTGCGTATATGCCATCTCCATGATATCGTTTGGCTATGATATCCCCTCCATTGGAAGCTTGGATAAGCTCCTGTAGCGGATTATAGGATTGCCTGGTGTCTAAAGGGCTACCGAATCGTTGGGCAGATGCTACTGTTGTAGCTCGTGAAATAATATTCAGAGTATAGCTCTGGGTCGGGGCAATTTGAACTCCTATGTTGTATTGGATTGCGCCACTGGAGGCGGAGTTGTTGTAAGCCATGCTTAGAAGGGTGATGGATACTGCCCTGGGGATGATACTCGGCGAGGAATATGTGATCTTAGGGTATGATATCTGGAAACTTGTCGAGTAGGTAGGTACTACTTAGGCCTCATATTAATGACGTGGCTAGTTTACTACGCAATCAGAACCATAGAGCCTCCGAGACTCGCCGAAATCATTCTTCCCCTCACTAGCAGAGCCTCAGCTAAGGTATGATCAACATCTGTAGGCATTTACTACTCTGCACAATTACCTGCCTATGTTGCAGTCGGCAAATATCTAAGTGAAAGTTAGTGGCGTGTGATTTCTATTGGGATTGGATGACACTTCGTTGGCTACCATCTGTGAGGCGAAAACTAAGTGGATAATGTAGATACTTGGGTAGTTTTTCAACGTGACATTAAGCTGACCGCATACTGCTATGCGTCTCTACCTTTTCGTCGGGATGGGCATGTCTAAAGTATCATTGGCTTTTAGTGTAATGCAGGGTTTCGTATGCAATTTTAAAATAGATAAGAGAAATATAGGTAGGTAACGTGCTTCTCTAGACTCTTGATATCAATTCTTCCCACTTAGAATATACGTACATATAGGGGACAAGGCCCCTTTTCTTGCCGAAGCGGCTCTGGCTTCGATGACTATTTATCTATAAACCTATCTACCTACTTTAGTACGTACCAGCAGATCTCCTATCTTACCTTCCCACACTAGGTAGATATCGCGAACAACTCCGATTTCATTCCCCAGCAATGCCTCGTTTCATACGGGTAATCTGGGATCGTGCACGTCATATAGGTAGTCGTGATGATAACACACAAGGTATGTGTTCAGTTACTTTCCAAATACTTCTCATCGAGAGACAGTTGAATTCTAGCATCTAACGATGTTATTTAATTACCTAGACATTCCGCAAACTCGAGTGTTTGAGTACCCACACACGGCCAGCCTCGGGAACGTCGAAAGGCAGCTTGCACAGCAAGGCATAAATCTTGATATTTCACCCGACATTGACCGCAACCAGACCCTAGACGAGGCTCGATCGCGATTCTTCGATACAAATAGTGGTGTATGGGTTTTCCACGCTACAGCACAGGAGGGGACGGTAATGTTTAATGTCGCCATTCGCAAGGCACTCCAAGAGAACACAGCTATAGGCTCTGCGTCGGTTGCATTTAACCGGTCAGATGGTGAAGGGACAATTCAACGAAATAAGGCACTCTGTGCCGTCCAATAGATATGCCACATTACAATCCTAATTAAACTGAAGACTTAAACCTCCTGACGCGCCTCCTGATGCAATCCATACATTGTGATCCCATCTCTGCGTGACAGCTCACCCCCATGTGTGCACTGATGCTATGACCTAATCGAATTCCACTGAATGCTTCCATCAGAAGAGATGTTGTCCGATATCCCAACTGTCCTGAAAATCCCTAGTGGAATAATAGTATTGTGTTGTTCAGCGTTATGTGATGCCCGATTTCGATGTATCGAAACTTGATTTTTTGAAGTATCTTTCTTGTTTTTGTTAGGCTCTTTAGTAGTTTTGGAAGTCTTTTGTTTGTCGACGTTGATGGCGCCGGTTATGTCGTCAATCTCATGGAACAGGCTTTCGGCACATGAGAAAATGTAGCTTTCATTTTCTCGGAGATAGTTATGCGTATGCGCTGAGATCCTACTAGATGCCTTCCAGTCGGCAAGCGTGACGTCTTCTAAGCCGCGGTCAACGTTGAAGCGATAGTATAATTTACTATCTCCATACATCTCGGCGAGCCTTTCAGATGTTTTCTTTGAGGTAGTTGTTATAGTCTTGAGTGCTCGTATGATTGACGTTCTTGAGTCCTGAATAGTCACAACATCTCCCAGGCCGGTGCCAATGCTGACAATACGTATTTGGTTCTTTGAGAATTCAGGAAACAGCTTTTTTGCTTCTTCAATCATCACTTCACACGGATTATTATAACCCAAAGCAGCATCGATGAATTCAATATTGTCGCGACCGCATTTGATGGACTTGAAGAAAGTTGTAGCAGCTGATGTAGCTCGAGCTATCTCCCAAATCGAGCAATCCTGGAAACTAGTCGTTTTGTCATAGGTTCTGAAAAGCGTGGGTTTGGAGTTGACATTCTCCTTGGTTGTTGCCAAAACAACACTAGGGTACATTAATATTTAAACGAGGAAGAGTGTGTGTATTGATAAATAAATGAGACGTACGTTTTTGTACATGTATCGTCTCGAAACAGTAAGTCCTTGTGAGAGCATGTCTGGCTGCTTGCGCAACGATTGTCCTTGCATTGTGCCTGGATTACGTCTTTGATAGCCCTCTCTAAAGCTGCCGCGGAAAAAGAGCCTGTGGGGGGAGCAGGGAAAGGGAGTCGAAACTTAGGAGTGAAAGCTCTCCGAGCTATTGTCTTGTATGTTTTAATACACTCGTCAACCGTCATCCCCAGACGTCCCAGCATGATTGCAATGATTCTGTTTAGCACGCTCCTGATTAGTGTAAGAATTGAATATTAGGTCTAGTTACCTCACCCTCCTGTGCTAGTACCGCCAATAAGATCAAATATGTCACAAGGACGGGGAACTTCGGCGAGGCCTCGAACTTCTCTGATTTTTTCCATAAGCCCCTGGAGGATTTGAAGGCTCGATACACCGCGAATGCCGCCTCCGTCTATTATCCATTAGTACGGCGGAAAAAACGATACAGAATAGTCTCACCTAGTGATAGTATTCTCAACAGAGGTGCCATTTTTACGATGAGTGATTCACAATATTTTGAAGGAAATAAAATGACGAAAAGGTGGTATGACTACTAGTAGGTAGTTGATTACTGTGTCCAAAGTGCACGTATATGGTACCTAATCTAGGTTGGAAATAACTTGTCATAGAGCCTAGCCACCTAGTAATTCCAACCAGCTCGAACTCAATGGATCATCTTTATATATTGAACCACGCGATAAAGTGGCGATGTTAAGATTCTAACTCTATGACCCACCTTTCGATCGATCGACGCTGGTATATGATTATGGTTACATGAAATATGTTCATAGGTCCCTTGCTGGTGAATGAGGTTCCTATGCGTTGCAACGGAAATCGATTAGAATAGGCTTTCCTTAATCAGTCTACTCTAAACCCAATTATTTTGGGGGGTCAGACGGGGACGTAGGGTGTTACTACTTGTGTCCTAAAGAAAATGTTGTTTTAGTATTAAGCTGCAATGATAAGAATTCGAGTTCAAACGTTTTAATACCCCGATTATCAGCTGAAACGTTTCAAGGCTTAATTGGACTTTAGGGTTACCTTTTATAAGAAAGTTCTCGTTCGTGACCATTTAATTTTTAGGTATTAATGTAGGTACTACATACCCCAAGTAGGTCGATAGGTACTAGGTAGGTCATTGCTACAATACTTAAGTCTTAGGCCTTAGGTCTTAGGTACCTATTTGATGGCTGGCTGTTAGCTCTGGCTTACAACGCCTCCATTCGTTTGCGTTGTAATCAGGAAAACGAGCAGCGAACTGTTGTCATATCTCAGATAATTGGTATGACATTCTTTACATTTTTGGAGAACTGACTGTGTCTATCAGGGCTTAGGTACCTGGGTAATATTGGAAAAAAAAATTAGATCGTGCCCTCCGGAGGCTGATCAGTCGTGTGGGGAAATATTACAGGATAAATGTCGAGAACTTCGTGGTTAGTCAGTTATTACGAAGTACAATACAGCATACATAAAATTTAAATGGACCTCTACAAATACTACGTCAGTGCGAACGCCCCACAGTTTAGCTTTGGAACTTTTAGCAGTTCCAAATGACTATAGTCATTATGATTTTAATTTAATTCATAATTTCTAACATGTAAAAAATACGAAGCAATTGTGAAATTTTTATTTATTTTTATTTTTATAACCTATTCGTGTGCGTTACGGAGGCGTTTTTACGTGGCACCATAAACCTTCTAAGATCAGATAAAAATCATGCCTTTTACGTATTGTCGGTTGGGCTGCATAAAATCAAGACTGATTATTATGCCCAATGCATACATGGTGCCAGGGTGCTTAGCAGAGGTCCATCTACTAGCACCAGTTACCATAAAGGGTATTTTAAATAAATTATAAAAAGGTATACTATACGGTAAGGAGTAAAAGTCTGATCATCTTAAGTCTGAGGATTAAATGTGCTTTTGCTATTGGATATGTAATGACGTCGTGTTCGGTAAGGCGCTGAATGATAAGACGCTGGGAGATGTTCAATCCATAGCGACATACTACTAGAGAATACTTGGCATAGAAAAGAGGCAAACGACGTCACATCATGGTTTTGATAGCATGAGACTCAAGTGCTCAAGTGTTCGTCAAAATTACTAGCTATTTACTGGGTTACAAGATGGATATTCTCGTTAGCACTTTCATATTTCATAATTAAAGGCATCTCCGTTTCTAATCATCTACTCGTGTACGCACTATAACTGGGTTTCCTACATTGCGGATATCGTCAAACTTCACTCAAGCACCTTGAAGTACATCCTACTCAAACTTTCTCGAAGCCGCGGTCTTTGCCAAACCCAAGGAGATGCTAACACAGCGGCGGCAGTTGGTGCAAAAGCCCAACGACCAAGGTCCCTACCAACAAACCCGCCGGGACAATGCCCGCAATACCTAACCTAATCCTTCTCCACAGAGCGCGCGGTTGCTGTGTCTCCTCCATATTGTCTTCAAGAACGAGAATGATCTCGTCCAGAAGCCTGATAGCATCCAGTTTGCGCATTAACCTTGGAACTCGTCTGCGAGCATAGCTTCCCCTAGCTCATAGACGCAAGTCTTGCTCTTAAGACCCCTGAACCCAAGTTGGTCGGCTCGTTCATTGATTTGCGGTTTCTCAGGCTTCCTTCAATTTGTTTTGATTTTTTGAAAGCAAGAGTCACTTCGAAGCTGGAGTGATTACCTACTTAACGAGCAGCCTAGCACGGGGTGACGATCGATCATGCTCACTTTCGCTGATTTCACCGTCTACACGTAGGTGTCCTTGATATGTCGATGACGACGATGATGTTGTTGTTGTTTACATCCGGATGTCGTGATACTATCCTAGGTAGGTAGAGTTTTTACATATTGTCGCAACCGTGGCGCATGGGAATGCCTAGAATACTGTTAGGTAGGTAGGAATAGATCCATAATTTCTCTTGATATAATAAAATGTCTGTATCCACTACTCCTGCTCTCCACGCTTACTCTGGTCAGTTGGCATCCGCGCTGGCTAGCAGATCCACATCACGGGAAAACCCCCTCCCCCCAGCCCATCTCCCCCCAACACCATTCACAAATCACCCTCTAACGTCCAGTAGGCCCCCAAGCGGGCCTGAACTCGGACCGTTAGTTAGCCCATAGCAGGATTCGAACCTACTTGCTTCGCGTAGTCGCACGCTAATGTGTTAAGCATCCCATGAAGATCCCGCTGATGGCCACAGGGCCGGGATTGGCCTACAGAGCAGTTGTTTGGCGAAGCATCCTTAGATAGCCGAAAAAAAGAGAGTTCCCGTATATACCACGTCCCATAGCTCATGCTAGGTAGCTTAGAGCCCCTCGCGCAACAATAGAGCCTTTCCCCATCCTTTAGGTTTGCATCGTGAAATAATGCACTGCCATGTATTTGACCAATACCTCCTGTGAGAAGGCGTCCATGATGGCATGGCTGTTGCGCCCTCATTTATCTCCGAATCCCTCCGTGGCCGGATCGTTCTCGGTATCCTCAGGATACTAAGGCACAACATCTGGCTGTATGCTTGCGAACATATATGCACATAGTCTATACGTACTGCCTGTTCTCGTCCGATCTCCGTTGGAAAACTCTCTTCACCGGCCGAATTACTCGACTCTTCTAGGTACTGAGTCCACATCCACGTGTTGCGCGGTGACCCATCAGTGATTCCACTCTGGACATCAGTATCTGCCCTTGACGCCTCCTGACCAACCCTCAGACCTCATGCACGCTGAAGGGAGTACTGTGACCAGGTATCGTGTATATCAGGGGCGGAATGCTATATGATTCGATACGGAAGCGATGTTGGCTCGTGGTTCAGATTGCCTAGAAGGATGGTCAGAGCCTTGTCGTGATATTTCGAGAGGCAGCTCGTAGGAGCTTGGCGAGCTCTCATGCCTGGGTCACGCGGTGGCGTAGATACTCGTTACCGGGATATTAGGCATGTAACTGGGAATAGAGGTCGTGTTAGGAGATTCGAACAAGATGGTTAGGGCTAATGATGCGAGTACCGAGTGATTTCAGCGCCATTGTGATGTCTACCAAAAGCTTACATGCGTATTGGAGACGTCAATTGTATCACCAGGCCTCTTGCCATAGCGTATTCCAGCATGGGTAACACCTTTTCTCGCGTACCAGTCACCATGGGAAAGTGCTGTTGGGGATCCGTTCAGGGGGTATCGAGTCATGGTGGTCTTTTCGATTAGCCATCATGATAGAAGAACCAGCCCTGTCTCGAGCGGGCCCGCGAAGTATTGCTTTCGTTCGAAACTATCGTTCGAAAAACACTCTTGCAGGCCGACGAGATGTGGCTGAGGGCTAGTCTTGACGATTTGCCGTCCAATTTCCTCTATACGAGTTGATCGATCTTAGGATACGTACGGGATACCCCAGACATTCAGCGAGGCGATGTTGTTTGCTTCTGGGAGGCAATCAACGCCAGCCATATCGAAAAGCACGAGATGAAATTGGATTGATCCATTATGGCTGACTACGCACCCGTATACGGGGGAGATGAGAGCTGAATCTACTTCCCCACGCCTACCCCATATAGAAATATCTACGATTGGATTCGACTATTAATGGGCTAACTTGGCAGGTATGCTCCCAAACATTTTACGAGTCAAATCAATCAAATGTCCAATTGTCTTTGCTTTCAGGGGTCTAAACAAGTAGTAATATTCACCGACAACTTTTACTTGAACGTATAGATTAGGTATGTATATCTACCGATTGATTTAACCCAACTACTACTATGACTCTTGTCTCCAGAGACCTAGGAATAGGGGGTATACGGTGTGGAGACGAAAAACCTCATCGCAAAAGATCCACTTTGGCCAAATTGAAGGGACGTGTTTAACATAGTCTACCAAACAAGACGTCTTACTATCCCAGTCGAATGAAAGGAATGCGAATGGAATCAAGTGATTTCTCTACCAGACAGTGGTCGAGTGATTATAATGATCGTCGATCTTCCAATCGGCCGAGTCGTGCTCGCACGACTCCAGCAACCGAGTTAACGGGATGGGGCTATAACGACAATCCTTCTCTTGGAAGAGAGCATTATCTTGGAAAAACGGAATTGAATTGCCGGGACCCTAGGAAAACGATCCCATGTTAGACATCGGAAAGCTTCCGAGAGGAAGGGGTGTTTACTTACATTACATACCGATGCGGTACGAAAAGCGGCGAAGGCCGCCCTGCATCTTGGGGGCTGAAAACGAAATGATGGCCATCACGGAATGGAAGTTTGTTCATTACTATTAATGGATCTCGGAATAGCTTCCATGGCCATGAACCTGGTGAAGTTAACAATCATGACTATCAGCACATGTTGTCTCTTCGAGTGTAAGACGTATACAGGTCTCAGCTGTTTTTGTCCCGGAAAATTAGGTGAAACTACTAATGCCAAACGCGAATCACCTAAATATCATGATGTTTACCCCTATTCACCACAACATGAACCTATAGGGATGAATCCGACAACTGAAATTTGCCTACCTGGTAAGGGTAGGATTACGATCGGATTTCCGAGCCGGCCTAGCGTCGATGGATACTCGACGAAAGGCAAGGTAGGTGCCGTATAGGAACTAGGCAATGTAGTGCAATCTTCGCATATGTGGTGTATTGTGGCTCGGGGTTCTACCGCATGCCCAAACCGCGGGCCGCGTAAAAGGATAGATATTGTGCTAGCATGCACCCATCACGGGAGCTGTCATAGACCTGCCTGTCTGGGTAGGCCGAGAGGCTCTTCCATGCAAGTAAGAAGGAGGGAAATGTATCGGCAAGCTGCCATCAGTCTTCTGCGGACGACACAACCTTTGACTCTTCGCAAACCCGCGCCGAACATTATCTCGGCGAACGTTTGAGATGGCGTACTAGTAGGTACGCCAACCCTTCAATCCGCTGTCGTGGCACCGGCCGCGTTGCCGAGCCTCTGCCGTGATCAGTTTCGTGCGTACTGAAGAGCTGTGGTTCCTGGAAGAAATATCATCCTTCGGAAGTGACGTGTTGGAAGCTCGCCACCATCGTCTGTCTAGATACCTACCTACCTAGGTAGGTACAAACCGGTATCATATCGTATAGGTGGTTACTGTATGTGTGTATGTACGCAGGACGACGCAGGGCCGCCCCTATGCGCGTTGAAGAAGTCGAGGAGAGACATACATACGCAGCTAAGGGCATCTACACTGACTCCACAGCAACTAGACCAGAGACATACCTAACGATGTCGAAGTCCGCGTCAGCTCCTCCCACGACGCCGAGCGACCTACGGGGAGACGACGGGCAGAAGCTTCATGCCTATATGGGTCATCTTGGCGTTTTCGATAGGCAAAAATGACATTATAGCATTAGCATTAACATCATCACCGACATGATACCGCGCGCAGCGCCTGCACGCCCCCCACAGCGCCGCCGAAGAAGAAAAAAAGTACCTAGGTCCTACATTCCTACCGAAGCTGCAAGCTCCCGTCCTCGGCGCGCTGCTCTCCACCATCACCATCCCCCTAACGCCGCCCCTGGAAGAGCAGTGATCGACAGGTTCGGTAGGGGCGCCGTCGTCGGCGTCGCCCAAAGCGACCTCGTTCATCACTAAGAGAAAAAAAAAATCCTGTATTTCCCAATGATTAGTGTCATACCTACATAATTGACACACGCCTGCGTCGAAGCTAAAGCCGCTTACCTGTCTGCGCTGGTCTATCTGACCTAAGCTATGGATACCCACTGTGTAGCTACCTACAGGTAGGCACTAAGGCACCAGGACAGAGTTAGACAGATAAGGCGTATTGTCGCCCACGCACGCCTGTCTTGTCTGAATTGTCTCTCGGTGTTTGAACTTTTTTCGTCCAATTTTTTTGTCTCTCTGCTTGTCCTCGGCGGACTGGTGCCGGTAGGATCTATACGTGACCTGCCTCTCAACATTCTTCCCTATTTATTTTCGGCCTACCTATTACGTAGGTACCTTAGACATAGATACTAGTAGGACCTAGGTATCCTGCGTGGTGACGCGCTGCGGGATCCCGCGTCCAAAGCCCCTAAGACACGAACACATAAGTACCTAGTCAGGGATAGGGGGGTTCAGCAGGACATAGCGATGTGTGACGAACGGGTGTTGTGCGAGCCGTCGGCAATTCGCCCTGAGTTTCCTCCGCGACGGTTTTGTTTCGGCTTGCCTATCTCCTTACCTCCATCTCTGCTTACCCAACAACTACCTAGGTAGAGTAGGTAAGTACCTACCTACCTAGATAGCGTCTCACATACCTGTCCAGTCAGTAGCCCATCTCAGGTCGGTAGCAGGTAGGTTCTGGCGAGGCAGTTGTCTTGGTTTTTGCTCGCGAAGCGGAAGCGTGCATACATTCATTGCATCCATCTCATCTGATATGAACATGAACATGATCTGATATGTACTCTACCTTTACCTTATCTATTAACGTATAGCGTGTCGTCTTTCGCCCCGCGTTCCCGAGCCGTTTCGGCGCGACGGTCCGGTACATATGGGATAGCTTTGTTGGATGCCTCTGCGCTTGGGTAACAACCTACCTTCCTACGTACCTACACAGGTAGATTACCAATTACCAAGATTACCTACCCAAGCTTGGCCTTTAACAGCAACGGCAATAGGCCACCACGCGCACCCGTCCGAGCGAGCCGAGGGCAGCCGGGATGGGGGCGCGCGAACGAGAACGGGACACCCGACTCTAATTTAACGACACCTGGAGCGTTTGGGGCTCTATCGATTTGGTTGGCAGGAACCCGAGGCCTGGTATGCCATCTGCTACCATCTCGTCTCACTTCAAACCCGTACTCTGCCCAGTGAGAAATTTCTCCGTGGGCCCCCCTTAGAGAAAGTTCCTGAGGGGTACAGCGGGGGATTGGGATATATTGGTTTCTGGTTGATCGCTGTAGGTGTTTCGATGTTGTTTGAGTGTAGGAGGAAAGATTGATGACGAGTGGTATAGAATTGATAATTAGGGTAGCGATGGGAGGTAGCAGCAAATCTCTCGTCGGTCGCCGGGTTGCTGCGAGACCTGCTTGCCCGCATGAGATATAACGTCACCGCGATTCGCCGTCTTCGCGGACATGGCTCCCCGAATGGGAAACGCCGTGCCGGTATGCGGGAGCCACACTTTCCTTTCAAGTAAAGGCGGGACGATGCGTTCAATCTCACGGACGTTGATCGACGATCATCCAAGATCCAAATTTTCCCTTCTGGGCCTAGGCAAGTGAGGCGTTGGCTGCGGCTACGAGGTAACCAGTAACGGGCATTGTGCGATGAGGATGGGATGAAGGATGTCAAGATTCAAAATTAAGATTGAGATTGAGATTGAGATTCAGCCCTTTCCATTTCCCATTCCCCATTCCCCATTCCCCCTTTCCCCTTTCCCCTTTTCCCCATTCCCCTTTCCTTTTTCTTTACACCCCTGTTTTCTCGCCTCTCCCCCCTATTTTCCCATTCCTTCCTCCGTCGATTGATAACTAAGACCCTGAAAGTTTAGGGTTAAGCTTATTCTCCAACACTCCCACATTTCTCCAAAACCCCCGTGCTCCGTAGCGCACGGGCGGAATTAAGCGGGACAGGCCTGACCCCTGCATGCCCCCCGTCGATAGTCTCGGGCGCTAAAGTTTATCACATTTAACATTTATCACGTATATTTGTACCCAAGTATTTATTCAATTAGGGTGCCCCATCTCTCACTGCACGTTTTATGTATTTATCGATCAATCTGCGATATTGAGCCAATCAGTGCCTGCATATAAGAAACATACCGTACTATGTAGTAGTAAATCTAAGTGGGGGTCAAAAGGGGGTTAAAATCCTTGACGATATTTATACTTGTATACTAGGTACTCTAGGTACTGGAGGTGTATGTACGTATGTACACGGTACATATCTCATATACTACCTTGCAATAACTTGGAACTTGCATAAGGCTCTCTCGTGTTTAGAAGCAAAGATTTCAATTTGATCGGATATTGGAAATCTTGGTACAAATTGGTAAATTTAGGAAATTTGCACATTACTATAGCTTTCCCAAGCACTATTGGCATTTCTTTACTATGTGATATGCAATTCGTATCTCGTATCGAAACAACCTAATGTTCAAGAATTTATCGAATTTTGTCTCCTCTACGAAGCGCTCAGACTTAGGTCCCCGTTCCTGCGTGACAAGAACAAAAATGGGGACCAAGATGACAAAAATAGGCGCAGAGGGAACTTCTGAGAACGTCTGAACTGTGGACCGCGAATGATTCACGTCACACGAACCTGACGTAGTCGCCGACAATACTGGCTGATGCTATACCCTCGGTGTAAGCAGGAATCGATACCCACAAGCAAGCAAGATACAAGATGAAAGTGAAGTTCAAGACAAGACGCAATACAATAATATTTTTGCATAATATGGATCTTGATAACCAATTAGGCCTTGTCTGTATGTATTCCTATGTCATCCTGCTTGCGGCGTGAAAAAGTGCAGTTTCACTTTTCATGGACTCACTTCGCGGACTCCTTACCTGAAGTAGGTATATCAAGAAATACGACGATGGGAATCCATGAACGGCAAGGAAAGGCTGAGATGATGAAGATCTCCCGTGTAACGAACAGGCATGCTTCCAAGAACCGCTTTATCCATCCATCATCCAAAGATCCATCCCCATTTCCCGCGGTATCCAATAGTAGGAGACATCGTGTATCGTGCAGCATCTTCCCCAAATATGACAAGTTACAAAACTACCTATCAACCGTGACCGTTGTTCTCGCGGCGTACCATTGGCCGTGAAAAAAAAAGAAATGGCGTCGAAGCTACCTACGTCTCAACCTGGATTTCTTTACCTAGTTCCTCTCCCCTACCTGAAGGTCCTAGCTTGGCGGAACTTCCCATCCAACCGTGCTTAGTAGATGCGATCTACTAGATCCATTGGACCCAGCGAGATTTGCTTTTTTTTTCACTTGTCAGCCATCCTGGCGTCGGACTTCTTGTGGTTTCACAACTCTAGGTACCTAGTAAGAAAGAAAATGACAACCAAGACAATGTAGAATAAGCGTACTCTTTTATGTAATGGATCCTGATATATTATGAATGGTTTCCACTATTCTGTTGTTGGAATGGAATTCGTCGTAAGGGATAGGTACTAACTGCTCGTTTCAACCTTATTTTTTTGCTTGAGAGAATTAAAAGAAAGGGAATGAGATATTGATGCCTAATTCTATCTAACAGCTTGTTAGTCTGTGAGGGTTATCGTAAATGTCTAGTCAGAAGGATCAAAATCTGTCTTAGCGGTCAGTAAACACACATGGTGTCAAGGTCAAATGACGAGTACGTCAGTCATGTAATCAGACTTAGGGGGCGAGCTCTTACTAGGTATTGAGAGACATGGCCCAGCATCTTCAGCCTTACCATGTGGCCACCACAAACTGTCTAGGTGATCCGGTCCGGGGAGCAGGAGCCCAGTTGCTGACCTGCCAGCAGTTCATCGTGGGAGTCCGGAGCCGACGACAATGATGGTCTAGGCGTGTATGTAGGCTCGCTGGTTCAGTAAGAACCACAGCTGCTACAAGATGCTTACGTGCGTATTTAGCGCGTATGGCTTAGATAGCCTGCAGAAGGCAGCAAGCCACAGACCTGCTTCTGGACTGTCTTCGACTAAGGAAGCAAGCCTACCCGGTCCCTAGCCTCTCACAGACCTTTCAGATCGGCATGTTCCATCATCGTGGTGCGAGGACGGGAATGGCTGACTGGCTGAACTGCTTCTGGTTTATCTTTGTGTGTCTGTGGCATAGCCCGTTGGGATCGACCGGGTAAGCCACGAGAAAACGAACTTCGAGAAACACAGGACGTGCTAGCTTTCTTAGCGCGCTGGTCCACTGCTACGCATAGGTGTATATACTTACGATAGGTACAGCAGAATGCACTGTAGTTCTAGTAGTAGTTGATACCAGTTATGTAGGCGAAGCTGAGATGCGACACATTCCTTGGCCAGGCTTGGATCGAGATTTACAGGCCCAGGCCTGGTGTGTCCCGTCATGTTGCCCCCTTTTCGGACTACTATTGGGGGGTTGTTGGCTGTATGTATGACATCGTATGTACATGTGTGTCTAGGTAGTGCCGTCTTCCTCCTATCAGATTGGATTCTGTGTTTTCGTGTATGAGCTGTTTCTTAATGTCGACCTGCTCGTGACCTCTGTATCCACTGCCTCAACTGCGGGAAGATTCAATAAAGCACTTTAGGCCTTCGGGTACCTCTAGACTACCTAAGCAAGAAGTTCCTAGAACGTAGGTACCTGGACATACCTGGTGAGAAGGGGGGGAGCATGTGGTGGGCTTGTCTAAAGTACCTTGAGGATCAACATTGCTGCAGGTGTACAACTTACGAATAGAGTCCACATCTATTTGTTCCCTCTCTCTAGCTTCTCGCAAGGTTTTCCATTTAACTCTGAATCATCTAGATGGTGACTATGGTCAGGTGTACTACGCTATGTATAAGGCTTACAAAATAAGGAAATTTCAAACATGACGTATTGAACCTCCACGTTCAAGTTTGATGGTTGAGATCCATTGCTTGCCAGACATCAGCACTTGGGGCCTAGATAGGTAGGGAAGTAAGTAGGTACCTGGTAGGTTGATTGGCGTATCATCGGATGTGGCCGAACAGTTTTTACCTACCTGGCTTTCCACCAGTCACCAAGCTGTGAAAATAGTTCCATTCATGTTGCCAAGTCAACATTTAGTGACATTCATGATACTGATCCATTATTTTAGATATATCACTATCGATGTGATTACCAAGCCGTGTTCCCCCTATCCCCTAAGAAAGTTTTCGAGATACTTTTATGTTACCTAGGTAACCTAGTACCTGGCTTGGGATTTTCGCTGCATAAGGTTTCTAAATAACCCGCATATCAAGTATGATATGGAATATGTGATAACTCAAATTTAACAACAACAGTGCATCTGTTATAATAAAGTGCATCCAAGACGATCCAACTAACCATATTGAGGTATACCATTAAGTAAGTGATTGTGGGTATTTCAACTTACCCCTGAATGTGGAAACAGGCAGGTTGTGATTCTTATGACTGGTTCTGTATGTTATTTGTTATGTTTTTCACGTTGCCTACACGAAATAAACCTGACAGCTCTGGAGGAAACGAGTTACATGCAATGAGCGCGTACGGGGTATCAAGATGATAAGGAAAGGTGTGAGGGGACCTGGGAAAGTTTTCCTCTTTGCCCAGACATTAATACTTAATAAGCAACCTTGACACGAGAACTTCCAATTCCAATTCAGAGAACCCGTAAAGCAACAGCAGTCTATCTTGTCCCAGTATCATACACCAATCCCCGTTCGCCAGATATACATAATCCCAAGTCGTGGAACTAAACACGCGCCATCCCTGTTACTACCAGGAATTTCGTGCAAGTGAAATTTACCAATTCGTCGAAAACCCTTCCATACCAAAATACCCGCCCGATGAATGGATCCTAAGGAATGCTGCCCTAACCGCGAGACCCTCCCATCAGCTCAGCTCGTAGGGATGCGTGTATTCAATGCTTGTCCTTCTAACCAACCCAAAACAACGTCCCACCCACGCCGCTTCGAAAAATGATAATGAAGGAAATAGTCAAAAACAAAGTGGTTTTCCTCGATATCAATCCGTCATGTAAACCATATTGACCACCCCATCTAGGCTTCCGTATTATGAGGGTCGATTCGATTCGAGGTCCCGTTCGTGATTTGTTGATTCAGGGGAAATCGCAGCACCAATAACCAAGAAGAAATAAGAGAAAAAGGCCCAAGTTGCCAGCCCCCGCATGTATATATCCCTGATGGGGGCCATGCCTTGACTTTGGTATCGTGGAGCATCAATCGTGCCCGTCCGCAAAATCCCATAACCGTTGACTCCAAGGACCCAATTCTTTTCCGGTATCCTGTCATTTTCGCTCGTTATAAAAAGATCCCGCCGTAGATGCAATATGCAACGACTGCCATTCGTATGTCACACCCCTGTACAATTCCAATCCCAGCGTAGCATTGTCCGGTGACTTGGCTCGGGATTACACATAAACTCTAATAAGACACCATAATGTCGAATTTATGACGGTTCCTCCTTAATCAAGTTAGGGCCCGATGGACCAATCGAACCGACATTCGAATCATCTAGCGGAGTTTTGTCCATCCCTTCACCTGGTGAATCTTTTCCATTTCCACATCCCTTGACAAGTCTATGCCTCTGTTAGGTGTTAGCATGATCTACAGCCAGTTCGGAAAAAGCAAAAGGTAGTATAGGGATTTCACCAACCTTCAAGGCATCTTTCCTCGAGAAGCTCTTGTCGCAAAAGGTACAGGGAAATGGTTTGATTGCTAAATGGATCCTCTTATGCCTCTTCAGATCGTGGTTACGATTAAATTGTTGGGTACACTCGTCGCACTTAAAAGGGCGGTCTTGTTGCTGAGATGTCTGGTTAGAGTATATAGGATGCGCTCCCATCATCTGCCCTCCGTGGTGATATTGGTGATGCCCCGTTAATATGGAACCCACAATGTGCATACGCCCCCCGGGGTTCGACATATTTGATAAGACGGGACCTCCCGAATACGTGTATTGTGGATAATGGGGTGGTTGCATCGGAGAATGGTGCGATGGAAGGCTTCTTGGTAGAGCCCCTGCTGTTGTTGGGGACGTATGCGGTTGAGAAGTATGAGCAGGCGCAAAAGAGGGAAAGCTAGATTGGTGAGCTGTCGACGTAGATGGTGTCGAGTAATAGCTAGGACCTGGTGGAGGCCGCGCGTAAGTGTCTGAAGCTGCAGCTGTCGAGGGAGTAGGGGGGTGGGATCCTTGAGAATGGCTGCTCATCATCGGATTCTGTAGTGGATGTTGATTTGAAGGTTGGGAAAGGAGACTGGAGTGGCCGACTCCGCTCCCTGGAACTGGAAGGGAATATGCTGGAGAACTACTTTCGAATGGGGGCGGCAGGCCGTCTGCCGGGGATTGCGAACTTCGAGGGTACGCGGAGCTAGCGGACGAATAGATTGAGGAACGGCCGTAGTTTGGCTGCATCAGACTTCCCTGGCTCATCAAACTTTGCGTGTACTGCGTAGATACCGGCCCAGGTGACCAGCTGCTAGTTTGAGGGCTGTAAACTTGACTTGCTGGAGAAGAATTCTGAGAATTGAAGCTGTAGATTCCCGACGAAGGGCTTTGGGAGTCACTACTAGGCACTCCTGACGAGCGAGTTAGAAAATTCAAGCTAATGTATTGTTCGACGACGGGAGGGACTGGTTGATTTTCCTTCTCTTCTGGGTCAGGCTTGGCCGGGCTGTTAGGAGGGACATTGCTAGTGAGAGGAGGAGGAGGAGGAGGAGGAGAGGATGGCGGATAAGGTGGCGGGGATGGGCCGGGGGAATTATAATTAGAATCTGGACTCATACTGTTTACTCCTAAATCTAGTAGAGACGTTGGAGTTGGGAGATGAAAATGAGGAAGTGCGTGCGTTGCTGTTCTACGAGAAGAAAAGCTGGTCGAGACGGCTTCCATGCTTTATAGATGGCGAATTTGGGAACTAAGATAGAAGATGTTGGCCTTCCAACGCATCTGGCAGCTTCGGTAGAAGGTTGAAACTTAATAGCTATCTCTATTTCCGAAACTGTAACTTAATTTTCGAAATAATTAGAATAATTAGGAGCCAGTAGAGCTTATCGCAGTTAGGTCGAGAGTCGTAGATGCGTAGATGAAGTTTTGGTTTTGGGAGATTTGGCAGGTGATGCTCAAGAGCCAAGAGCTAGTGAAATTACCATACGATTAGAAATAATAGATGATTAGGTTCGCCTTCACGTTCGACGCCGGGTAGTAATAACAGCAGTCGCGTAGTGTCGTGGTGAAGAAGTCACCGGTTGAATCAATACTGGGTCGTGCTGTCTCGGCGATAGGGTTTGCCGTGCAGGGGAACTGAAGCGCCACTGCCGTCAAATGTTATGGTTTGGGGAAGGAAACCCCAGACCAACTTTCTGGCAGTCACTACCTACTGAAGGTTGGGAAGAGAAGGGAGTAATAAAGCCGAGATATAAGGTTGGACTACCTCAGGTGAAAATGGTAGCAGAGGAGGAAGAGGTCCTTTTGATAGGTAAATAAGCTCGCGCCAGCTTGGATGGGAAGGTTAGAAGTGGAGACGTCGATCATAGAAATGGCTGCCGAGAGGCGCCCTTAGAGTTATATACCTATAGGTACTCTATTGGATGAATTGGTCGAATCCTTGCTTAGGAAGAGGTAACAGTTCCCAGGCCGGCTTTTAGCTTCTTGAGGAGAGGAAGAGGGGAGGACGAAGGTCTTTTTTTTTTTTATCGATTTTGATTTTGATTTTGATCCTGATTTGACTTTTCCTTTTCGGCTGGCCCTTTATGGATTATCTCCTCTCGTACTATATGTGGTTTTTCTGGTTGGGGCTAAAGTTAGTTTTTTTTTTATAAGTCTCTAACATTTTATTTATTTCTAGCGAGAAAGGATCTTATGGTGTAGTAAGTTAAGAAATGGCAGCAGTGACCGGGGGGGTCTGTTAGAGGTACGTATAACATTGAATGTATTAACCCATTACCCTGGACTAGCTTGATGGGCTGAAGGTGCTACTGGAGTGCATATAATTACTAGATATGCACTTTAAGGGTGTAAAGCTGGTAGAGGGGCATGAAGGCGAAGAAGGGCGGAAAGAGGCGCGTGGGTTTAGAATACCTAGTACGTACCTATGTCAGTTTCTGAGTCCTTACTACCTACTGTACCTAACCACGGTAAATTCTTCCATCCAGATACCTTGTACTGGAGAGCGTTAAGTGGAAAGTGGAAACCTACCTTTCGTCATAGGAGGTCGATAAGTACCTCTACATACCTGAAGACTACCACTAGGCATTACATACGACTATGGATACAACACATTACGTACATTGTACACACGGAAGTATGTACGCAAGCAGTTTAGTTTGTTCAGTGTTCTTGACTAACATGAGGGGGATTTCAAATATTCAAGGTTTAGATCTTCTCGTATGATGAATGTTCTCAACTTCATGTTGCTCAAAAATAGTAAGTTGCTGGTTCGACTTTTCGGACCTGTTTTAGTCGACCGTTTAAGAAGCCGCCAGAGGGATAACGAAGCGTTCGTTGACAACATTGAACGGATAATAGTGGCTTGCCTGATCTGGGGCAGGTACTAAGTACCTAAACCAAAGCACTAAGCACGTGGGTTGAAGGAGTAATCGGCCTTGCTACCCAGATAACCTAGATGGCCTACTGTAGTAGATTACCAACGCATATGCACAATGCTAGTATCAATGCCGAAATCTAGGCGGTTTTGTGGTGATGTGGGATCTCGACTTCTAATACTAGCTAGGATAGGACATCTCGACGCAGAGAAACTGGTTGCTTATGCGTGTATCTACCTGGTACTTACATACATGACATACCTTATATACATCCATGGATATATGTATGTAATCGGCAAGTCCCCAGGAGTGATCCTAACGGGAATGAAGAGAGTGAAGTTCAGTTACTAATGGGGAGAGGGAGAGAGAAGGTTACAGACATTGGTGAGAGCATTGAGCAGGAGGTAGAGAAGAAATGTAGAGAAATAATAGAAAAAGAAATGTGTACCGTGTCTCTGAAAATATTGTGTCCTCTAGGGTCAATGTTCCTTTACCAAAATAATGAAAGGAGGATGTTCAAATTCAAGTGAAGGGTTCAAGGGGAAAAACACGGCTAAGAAATGCACTTACCTATGCAAGTACTAGTAGGTATTTTCTTAGATTCATGTACCGTACATACACTGCTGCATAGGGAAAGACATTACAGGCTAGAACCTTGTAACATGGAACATTGTAACCTGGCTCCCCTGTTCGAACTCTGCGATTTCAAACTTAGCACCCGCTCTCCGCCCCTCTAAAAGCTCCATGCACCCAAGATCCCGGGAACCTCTTGTTGCCTGGGTTGTCGTTGATGCGCTATATTACGATTAATTTATTAGTCCTTCTACCTGGTTTAGGCATTTGGGTCATTACGAAGTTATGTGCTAGGTGGTATATAAATATCGAGGCAAAACCCTTGTTACCGCTATTCAAGTCTGGTGTTGCTACTACATACCATACCATACCTACATACATATAGATGCGGGCAATTACTGCGTACGAGGTAGCAGACACGGTACCCAAGACTTAGGCATGGATGTGTTTGGAAAAGTATTAGATAGTTACTTGAGATATGCAGACCCAATTCTCTCGACAAGTCATCCGATTTCCCGCGTTTCCTAGCTCAGCTAGAGACACGGGATAAATGTTTTATTGTTTTTTTTTTTTTTTTTTTTTTTTCAAAATAACCCCCCGTTTTCACCGGTGCTCCAGGTGCCTTATTATACCTTCTAAACTCAGTAATCTGAAAGATACTTGTGTGCTTACGGGAAATACGGCTGAACACTAAGAGGACCTGAAAAAGCTCAGCTCCCAGGATGCGATGGGGATTAAATTTGGGGTTCAATGTTCTAATTGATGGACAGGGGTATGGTAAACCTTTCCGCAACTCCCTGTCCCCGTTCTTTGCGCTAATGCATTCCGCGACAGGGATGAATCCTCTGATCTCGCTCGGCGTGTGTCTGCGACTAGGGTCTTCTGTTAACGTGGTAGGCCTAGTAGGCTTCGCGTGCTTTCTTTATTTCTCACCGGCCCGGGCTAGGGCAAATAGGTCTAAAATATAATTACAACATGTGTCTACCACGCAGGCAGGTATCGATGAAGTACTGTGTACGTCCGGTCGATCCTGTTTTGAATCTCAATTTTCTCCTGCGGGGACCACACCTAGAAGGAGATTGGAAAGGGGGGATAATTATCAGCATTATGGATAGCGTCGCTTATCATTACCTAGGACCTAGGTACTTACATAGTTCGAAGTTCTCCAGGTTGTTATTTCCATCGAAAAGATCTTCTACTGTGTACATGTGCCTACCTGTACATAGTATGCAATCAGTCAGGTTACACACATAAGCTTACCGCTGTCGAAATGCGCGAGGATTTGTCAGTGCGAGTATCGTGAAGTTGGTGTATACTACTATGTACCTAGTCTACGTAGTATGTAGTATGTAGTATGTAGTATGTAGTATGTAGTATGGATGTAGGTTAGAATGCCGGCAGGTAGAAAAGTTACCTACATATCAAAGTGAGAAACTATTGGAACGTATTTACTTAGGACCTAGGTACATTAGGTAGGTATGAATGTCAAATTTCAAAATGCTCAGCTCCTTCAAACTTATTGTCTTGGCGTCCATATCAATCTTCAAAGACGGCGATGCCAGGTGTTGGATATATTGGGTGTATTGTATTGTATTGTATTGTATGCTTTATGTCATTGTATGTATGAGATAGTCCGATATGGCTAGCTTCACTTCTTAGCTTCCAATTCATGATCCGTACTACTTTTACCACTTTTACCACTTTTACCACTTTTACGCGCGCGGAAAGCGAGAATAAAGTTTATGAGGCTGCTGTGACTTTGGAGTTAAATGCTACCTACCTATCTCCTTACGCGGTAGTCGATCTAGTCATCCCATCGTCCCGGGTTATATAGATCTCAAGATATAGAGATTGCACTTCCATATGAATGGTCGGCAGTTCTAGCGGCTTAGTGAGAATCTCACTTGATTGTTTTGTACTACTCACTCTTTAGTGCCGCTCGCGTGTTGTAGGAGACAATAACCCTTACGTACCTAAGGTACCTAAGGTACCTATATAGGTACTAGGTAGGTAGTGTTGAAGGTTCAACTGCACGAAGTGGCAATGCTCATAGTGATGGATGAAGACAATGGCAAAGAACAATCCAGGTTGAGATATTCTGTACTCTTCCCTAACATCGATCGGGCGGGCTGCAAGTATACCTGGCAATGCAGTGTGCTCTGCTGGCATTGCTGCAGACTGCGTGGCATCAGATTTGGGCGCGGTTTGGATGGTGTCAATGCAAGCCACTCTCGGCGCCAGATGATCTTATAGAATTACGGACATGTGCGTAGGTGCGTGGGTGTATGAAGAAAGCATGTATTATTCCTGGCATAGGGTGGGATTGCCATGCCGAAAGAGCCTCATCGGTGACATCTAGACGATATTGACGGTCTAAAATATAGCGGGCCGCTTGGGCTCGTGACGTCGAAAGGGGGGCTGAAGGGAAACGACAGGAGCGTGTTCACTCCTCTATGCATTGTCTGAACCTGTCTGTCATTGAATGTCATCGGAGCGATCTGCTAGGTTCGATCACTTGTCCCAATAAATGCTTGCGTGTGCCGTTTTTGCAGGGAACTTCCCTGGACATAGGTTGCACCCCGTCGTTGGAGGCTAGTGCAGCTGTACCGTGTGCGTGCGATACTATGTATGTATAGCAGAAGATACAAGGCGTCGGTGCGTGCGAACCAGCACCAGTCGTTTTTTGGTTATGTTTCGATTAAGGAAACCCCCGCAATCACGGTAACCAGGCAGCCAGGGTGGTGACCTCAACTCATTAATGTATTATCAATACGTATATCCACCTCGGAATTCCTGTTGTGTGTCGTCTCGTGCTGCGGTAAAGCATAGGTAGGTACACAGGTAGGCAGGTAGGACCGTAGGTAGCTCCATTGGTGTTATGGTTAGGTATGCATTCGTACCTACCTAGTAGGTAGAGAGCCTGTAGCTTTTGCTTTTCTGTCTCTCGAGGGGTAAATGCTTACCATGCGTCTTGGGCTGGGATCCAACCCCCCTTAACACGTTACAGGACTTGCATAGGTGCTGAAGCAGTCAACACATAGTGGAAGAATAGCAAATTAGTTAGAGTCTTTCCTGGTTCCGGGAATTTTTAACAAAATTTTTTTTACCAGAATGGTGCGTTTTGTTCTCTCCGTGTTCCCCGAAAATTCTTCCAGACTCGCATCCCTTTCGGAGCTCACCGTGTGGGTAGATCAATACAATCGCTAAAGCTTTCCAGGTTGCAACCCGTACTTCGCATCTTGCTTAGTGCTAGAGCCTCTTCCTAAGCTTTCTAAGACACGAATTCGGTGCTCGGGTAGTTTGTGTGTGCATGATCTGGATGGCACGGCAATGCCTGGTTCTCTAATCCATTTTTAGCAATCTTATTGCTCTGATGATTAGCAAGGCAATCGACGGATTCTTTTCGTGCCACCAGACATGTCCCACTGTCATATTCATCGAGGGATCTGACCTCACCATGCTCTAGTGTTGCCCGCATCTGGGCGCGCTGGTTGCGCTGGTACTGGAGTCGCAGAGCTGAAGTACGTGTAATATGCAAATACCTGCGTAATTCTGATTGGTCAGCGTTCTTAGGGATAGTAACCCTGCTATTCAACCAATCTGCCAATATGGGCGGGTCGGGACCGATGTGAACCCCGAAGGTCATTCGCTTGAATGGGTTTCAAGCTTCGAAGGCATTGCCAACCCTAAGGGATACCCAAATGGGGAATTTCTTCTCCCTTGCCATTTTAAAAGCTCTGTATGAGAATGGTACCTCAACAGACGGGTAGGGCTAGTGGCGCAAACCTTTCTTTCGGTGGCTGCTTCGTATTGTGCACAAGATGGGCTTGTATTTCATCTCGCGTCTCTCACCAAGGTATAAATTTCTCACTTAGTCGGCGCGTGTGAGACCCTGAGAAGGACGTTTGGAGCTGGCAAATTATTCCGAAAGAGATCGTTTCTCCTTGGATGAGACCTCCAAGACTGTCAGACTCCCAGGGAGACAGGGAGACAGGGAGATGGGAGTGGGGTGATGTATGTTGATGAGATTTGTCTAGTTGGATTCCAATCACGTTTCAAGAGTAACGCATCTACCTACCTTGTAGGTACGTATTTATATACCTGTGTAACATTTTATCCAGCAGTTCCTTAAGCTTAGGCCTGTTTATTGAGATTCCCTTGTGTTATCGGGATGCCGGTGAGTCGCTATTCGATCTGAGCCGGGCAGGACCAGGCAGTGAGGACACCTGAGCAGCGAACAATGGACGAGTAGTGGACAGACCTAACAAGTCTCCGAAAGACATACTACGTCGGTAAACAAGTAGCATGCAGTGGAACCAAGAACTTTCGGATTATTCAGATGAAGGCCAGCACCTCATTAGGTTTATTAGGTAAGGAAGAGTACTGAGATGCCAAACTGATTTTTTTCCTTTTGGTGATGGAATATGATGATGAAAATGTGATTGAGTGAGAGAACATTAACCTAAACCATTAAAAAAACTTTGAACTGCGAGACAGCCAACTGCTTGTATGTATGTACATAAGACTTTAAGTCTTAAGATAGGAGATACGATTATGCAGCATGCAATAAACCATTCCGGTTCTTAGTAATCTACCCTGTTTATTGAATTGAAAGCTATTCAGGTACCGGTACACACTTTAAACGCTAGAGAATCTCGGCAGAACCATCGGAAATACGAATAAACCTTGAAATTTAAACCTTGGACTAGGTAGGTAATACTTAGTACAAGACTACAAGTACATTCAAATGATCAATCAATCCTTTTACTTCGTACACTTCACCTAATATTTAATTCATACCAGGCTTTATACATATCATTGTCCACCAATTCACCTGGCCATGTATTACGGCGAATTACAGTGATGATAAGTCAATTGTGAAAAGAATACACATTCATTCAAAGAAGGTCTTACGATCCGCCGAGTTATTCCGTGACGGATAGACCTGATGAGTCCAGAATGTCAGAATGTCAGAATGTCTGAAGTCTAGACTCTGGACTCTGGACTTTGTCTAGGCTATGATCTACTCCTCCACTCCTTCATTGCAAGCTATCGCGGCTCACCGGTCACCGGTCAAGAGTAAAGTCAGCTACGAACGCTACGGATTGTTCGCATTAGCGCGGCCTTTCTCATCTGACGCCCTCCGTTTTCTGGAGATCCAACAATACCTAGGTATCTATCATTAAACAGAGACAGGTTGTATGCGTGGTATGCGTGGTATGAGTGGTATGAGTGCTGTTAGACACACTCAGACCTGGCCGCCGTTGCAGTCCGCAGTCCGCAGTCCTTATCCCCTTATCCTTCTCAATTCTGAGTTATGAGGAATGAGGAATAGCGATCGTTACTTGATGTTCAACTTAGCGGTCACCGGCTGGGGTACGCGGGGGTTTATTCCACAGTGTGGTGATTCTGCACTTTTGATGTACGAGGGTGTCTACAGCCTATCGCATTCAACAACGCCAATTCCGACAGCCGACAACAATTGTGCTACCTTAATAGTTCCACGCATTATTTGCCCGAACCGGCTGCTTTCCGAATTCGGGTCTTCAGCCGACAAAAGTCTCTCACGTCTCGATTTATGACGGACACGAACACAGCGCAGCGTCGGCACCTAGATATGAACATCAGTTAAGGTAATGTTACCGACGGATCATGGAGGAATCTTATTATAGCCCCATCTCGCCCAAATATTATTCTGCGAGGCGACAAATATGGCACAGCTACGTTCATTGAGCTGATAGGCTTGATTGACACCCAAGTCGGTGTAGTGCCTCAATCACCTCAATCACACGTCTCGGGGAGTTCTCATGCAATTTTCAAGACGGTCTGGATTGACACGTTTGTCCCCTCTTACGATCCTTCAGCTGCCCTCAAGCCTGAAAACTTGCCTCTCTTCGGAAAGAATGCGAAACAGAACCTATTGCCTCGTAGGACGGGCCCTTTTTTTCATCTACCGCACTCTGATAAAATACCTAATCAGGCACGAAGTCGCACGGCGGGGTTTGGGGAGGATTCATTTTAAAGACGGGAGGGGGAAGTCTCTCCCACGATTTTCAGAATTTCCACTCAAACCAGCGGGAATGTGCATTCTCTAACCCCATTAGCGATTCCACTACTACCGAAGACAGGGTAAGCGTCGTGAATCCATCCACGGCTCTGGGTCAATTCGGGTTGGCGCACCGCATGAGCCTTGGGTTCTTTGAGCCGCCACAGGCTGCTCCCAGATTCGCTGGTGAGCCTCATTGTGGAAATACGCCCTTCCACCAGAACGGTTTGGCTGCTTATGGCTTCGGCAGGGTTCCGAAGAATGGAAGATCTTATGTCCCCACACCAATTGACCCACAAACTCAACGATGAAGTTGGGGAAAAACTTCCTCTTTTGTCGGCAAGGTGTTAACAATTCGATAATATATGTAGGCGATGATTATCCCGAATTTCCTATTCATTGGGATGGTCTGTCGGCCTATATCAAGTATCACAGCTCCGAGAATGAGCCCGGGAGGTCGCCAACTCCCGCCATTGGGTATTTAAACGGCGAACACGGAATACCTAACGATTGCGGAGACCAATCCACCACCGCACCTCACAACTTGTTTCGCATTTTACAACTCCGGGTCATACTTCTTGTCAACACCTAGTTGAACACCTAGTTGCAAGTTGACTGGCTGATCCCGAGCTTTCCGGTTTCTATGATGAACACCAAGATTTCCCGTGTCGTCCTTTCTACGATACGAAAATCAATCGCCCTATTGTCATCAACATACCTAGGACCTAGGTCCTAGGTACGTATTAGCCGAGTAAATAGGTAGGTATATGGGTTATCGTCAGATTCAAGGCCAACGCCGACCAAACCACACATACAGGAGTAATACCTCTTATTTCCGTCCAATATAAGCAAAACTCAAGGTCCGTTTTGAATTATTATATACTAGGATTAATTTTTAAGACGTTCTCGTATATACCTACTTACTTACCCACCTACCTAGTAGGTAAGTATACGAGATAGCGATGAACGCAGCGCAGCGGTGAAGCTACCAACGATGTATTGTACCTCTAAGTATGTCATAACTACTTAGGTACTTAGAGATGTTTTCGCCTTTGATTTTGATAGTACAAAATTGCTGAATCAGCGCTGAATTAATTCATGGTTAGGTACCTATCTATAGACCTCAAGTTCTATGAGCGACATACCGCAATATCATAGCAAGTCTAACCTAAGTGCTCAATAGCAAATTCAATTAAATCACTGAGTGTCGGGTTCTGAAGGATAGCTGTAGATCCAGCCTGCCTCCGCGTATGCAGTCATCAAGTTCCGCTCGTCGTCAGCTGCAATGAAGCTTGCTTATCTACATCCCAGATAAATTAGACTTGCCAGATCTCTCGTAAGCACGAGTCGAATGTCACCCACCAAATTGGAGGTATGTATGTCAACTCCTTGCGGTAAACAATCATTGGATCCGAGGTTCATGTCTCTGCCCTTCGTCA
Source organism: Rostrohypoxylon terebratum (assembly GCA_022497145.1). Taxonomy (NCBI): domain Eukaryota; kingdom Fungi; phylum Ascomycota; class Sordariomycetes; order Xylariales; family Hypoxylaceae; genus Rostrohypoxylon; species Rostrohypoxylon terebratum. The sequence goes on along the minus strand of MU385887.1, from coordinate 62,916 downwards.
TCCATTCTTACAACCAAGGAATTCGTCTTCAACACTCCTGTCAAGACCAAGCGCGTGTACAACAATTCATCAACAGGATTTTTTGACATTTCGCTACAACCTTCCAACCTCATGTAACCCTCTCTTGAAGCAGCACCGCCCACCTGGGTACCTAGGTAGTTACAGAATTGAAAGTCCGGGAGCTAGGCAGATTGTCCGTCGTGAGTGTAATGCCACATCGAAAATGGCAGTTGTTCTATAGTACAACTAAAAAAAGATGTGTATCTAGGTACCTACCTAGTTACCCAGGTAACCGACGCAATTCATATCGCATTGGTGGGTTGTAGAGAGGGCAGACACACTGCTCAGAAACAGGGCAGTTCGTGATGCATTCTATTTTCAACAGTGGCAAAATACGTACCTACCTGTCAGCTCCTGCAACTATGAGCCATACAAACTATGTCAAGGTATAGAGAGGCATTGTAGGGTATGAATCTGTTTCTCGGCCGAGCAGTTTGTATGGTCATCCATGCTCTTCTATGGCGATTTGCTTCGTCTCCATTTGCGCGAATGTTGCTTCGGTCAAGTACATGCGTCAGGATCAGGAGAAAAGGCCTCAACTACGGTCAATATCGAGCCTCGTCTAGCCGCTTGGCATGCGCAGCATACCTACCTTATACCTCGTTACATGGTAGGTGAAGAATGGGTATTCGAGTCATGGGAAGATAGGGAATTGGAGGTTGGGAGTAAAGCCAAGTAGAAAATTAGATCGTATTCATGCACCCATAATAACGCCACTAAAGATTTACAAGTTGAAGGCGTGATTCGGTTGGATCAAATCTAAATCATCTCATCCATTGGGCAGCCGGATCATCAGCCACAAACTTTATACAAAGCAATAGTTTAGGTGAAACATTGAAAGAAGTCAAAGGGAGCCCAAGTATTTGACCATGAGATCGATCGTGGGAGTCGTCGGTAAGGATTCTTCCAAGGCCGTAATGGCTGACCCGCAAGGTTGTGATAGCATTGGGGCTTGCTTTGTTGGAGAGTGATGTCTAAAGATAATCAGGGTCGCCGGATCTCTAGCCCGCCTACACACAGCATGAGGGCTTGCATAGGGACCGGTATGAACTCGTTGTCAATCCTTCGGGCACCTATGTCCTTAGATCAGGTCACATACAGTACCTATCGTAGAGCCCAGCCGCCGCCACCCCCCCCCTAGACGTACCTATCGTCCATCAAGCCACGATTGACACTAAAGAAATTGGCATTGACCATCCATAGAATACATCCTACATGTAGTGGTCTTTTCTAAGACAAAAATCCTTATTCTATAGATAAATGACTTACCGTTGTCGATCCAAATATTCTGTGATATGAACACGGCTTCCATTACATTTTTGTATCTGGGCATCATCGATATAGATAACTACCAAGCTTACGCCGGTTTCGACCATTCTCCACTCGGACGAAACATTAACCTCTGCAGTGTCAAGTGAGAAATCATTCAGCTAGCATGCCGGCGACCTGACCGGGCACGATGATCACCCTACGCCTGCAGGTAGACGGCCCAATCGGAGTAGGAACGATCGACACTGGCTAGGTGCGCTATATACCAGCTCCTAGGTAAGCCTAAACTCCGTAGTTTAGGGAGTCCGAACAGACCCTCGGCTACTTCAGGACGTGGTTACTTCACGCTATCGAAGTGTGACGGCTAACATATCGGCATCTATCATTATGGCGATAAACTGCTGAAAAATCACTTGTAAGTTTAGGTTTCGTGTTTATAGGCGGCGGATAAGTCCATCCCTTAGACCATCTGCCTACTAGTAAATCTGTAGGTACCTAGCACCAAGCATCCTCCCGGATAACTGGGTTCCCCGGAGAGATACTGCAGCAACACCACATACCCACGCTAGAGCTTCTATACACCTTTTCCAGTATAGGAGAATTAGTGGAAGTGGAACGCGCTATTTCCATCCACCAAACCTTTATGATAAGGTGGACTTCGCTTGGAAATGATATTCATATGGATCCTGTTCCTAAAACCGTAATATTCAAAGACGCGTAATCCATTGTGTGCCACATGAACTGCTTCGAGTAGAGATTCCAATTTTGGGAATTCGGCGAGTAATCCTCGCGTCATTTTGCCTCAGCTAACTAGGTAACCTAGGTAAGTACCTGCGGCAGTGAAGCTATCCAGCGTCTAATATCGATCTTGGCACCTCGGCAATAGCAGGTAGATATGTGGCATACGTATTTGCGACTATGTCATTAATTAATCTATCAGTATAATATTGTCTTGCTATCTAAAATAATAGACATAAGTTTAGTTGTAAGTATGTCCTAACTCAACCCCTGAGATGCTGCATTTCCATCAACATCGTACAGTAGAAGTCTAGACTTGATATTGTGTTAGCCTTATGATGCTATCTTGACCGAAGCAGGATCACGCTGGGATCCATTGCCATGACAGGATGTATCCGTGCCTCTGCTTAGTCGGTAATATCCGCGTTATCGGCTCCCGCACCTGGTCACGTCAGGCATCTATATAGTAGATAATCGATATTTCTGTAGAAGGCACAGCACATGAAACAAGGACTCGATGTTCGGACTCGAAAACAAGGCAGACTAGCTACTGTGTATTCTAGAAGCTAGGATACTGTCTCTGCGTGGGGTCAACTCGGCCAGGAGTCTAGTGCGTTCTAAATGGAGTAACGGGAGTACAAACTTGTGTAGTTCTCTACGAGGAAGTCATGTGGTCTGACAGACCTGCTTCGGTGACCATGGCATATGGCATCCGTCATCGTCTCATGATCCGTGAAAATGACTTAGTTTGAAGAAACTCTTGGGTTAATATAATTGATGAATACAATACTAGGACACGGGGTTATTAGTTGATAGAAAAGGGGCGATGGACAAGCTGTTGCGGGTTTTTCTGTTGTACAAAACCTTCGGTGACATCTCAACTGCTGTTGAGAGCCAACTCAAAAGTAGTCTAGTCGGTAGTTGTATACCTATGATTATAAGAGTAGGAAACGCTGTCACTGAGTCTTACCTTTAATCAATCCTTAGTTTACTTCATTGATAGCTTTTTTTTTTAAAAAAAAAAATAAACGCCATTCCAGACTTCAAATGCTGTATTGTTGAAACTCACCTATTTAGATAGGTACCTGTGACATCAACCCCCTTAAAAAGTACAACAGACACAATTCCAACTGGTATAATACACGTAAACCACCATAATTATCTTTTAAAAGTTCAGACCCTAGATAAAAGCATCCAGTCAAATGATGGCTTGATTATTGCAACATTTGTTAGTGACAGCTTGTCTTAGAGTCTGTAGATTCTAGTACAACGAGTATATCGACTCTCTTCCTATATCTCAATTTTCACCGAGATTTGAGGTACCTTGCAAATATGCCCTTAGTTTAGCAGATCTAACAGAAACAAATCTTACGAGCCTTACTCGAATTTTCAGGAAACCTTACTAGTTTACATCAAATAGATATAAAAGATACTCTCATATCCAATAAGCAGTTAAGTTAAGGCAAACTACCATTACGCTCCCCGACTTAGTTTCCCAGTAGCTATCAGACGAAGAGAAAAAAAGTCTACCAGGAGACTACCTGATACTGCTTCTTCTCAACCAGAAATACAGCCATTTTTCTGCCACTATCAACCTTTAATGTCAGTTGCTTTTCTACACTTCAACTCCGTAGCGATATCGAATCCAATTCATAGGGCAGGCGCCAAATTGTTATATGTTGGTTTCCACACCAGCAAGACATACCCTCAACAACAACTAGTAGGTAAATATTGATACCCTACAACTCTAACAGCACACCAATTTGTTTATTACTACCCATGCTACCACATAGAGCTCAAAGGGACAACAGGACAACAGCGATGGGTTAAAATGCCATATGTTTCGTTAATACCTACACGAAATATTCCTGAGTTATTTATCCACACATATATTCCGCACAGGTATAAAACATGATATCTTTGGTGGTGTGATGCTTGGAATGTCCCCCCAAAGCCCCTTTGGAAAATGGAAAAGAATAAATTATGTCGTTATTAAAGGTGTTGCCTTTAATGTCCACTCCAGGAACAGGGTTCAATATTGGTGTCTCCTACCTACTTATCATTATGAACTTTCAGGCATGATATTGGTAGAGGGATATAACGCGAGGATATAACTGCATAACCTTCTCTCCAGTGGATACATCCTTAAAAGAAATCGGAGACTTTCAACAAATAGAACTGATTGGGAATACTCAGCTGATACTTGATCGTGAGCTGTTCCTGGGGTCCCTGAGTCCATCAGACATGGAGGACACGAATCAATCCTGCTCGTTAGTTTTGTCTAGTTTCCCACTCTCTTTTCTCATCACCAACCTCAGCTCATATGTTCACAAAGATTCATTAGCGGCATAGTGGACGACTGCTCTAGAATTCGTCTGTTTACTCGCGTACTCGAATATAACTTTGTTGAAAATGACCCCAATTATTCGGAGGTTGCCATTGCCCAATGGAAAATTGCTGGAAACACCGGAAAATTTTATTATCCAAAGGATACGATGCGGCATTTGAAGAATTGCGAACTCTCCAAGCAGAGATTTGTTCGATATCCTCAATGTGGCGAGGTCGAAAGATTTTCAACCTCTTCCCCAAAAGTTGTTCATTGGAATATCTGGAGGCCAAGTCTCAAACATAGAGCACAAAGAAAGCTTCGAACTGCAGAAGACGTTATCAAAAAAATTCTGGCTCGGAATCGGACACACTTATCTTGTCAGGAGACCGCCGGACCTTTGGCTCCGAAGTAACGGCGGATTTACTATTCAAAGATTTTGAAAGATTTTCTCACCGACGCGTTGAGATATCTGACAGGGGCATTTATCGTGAGCCTGTTATAGAACTCTAGGCAACGCTGGTGTGCTCTGCGCGCCCTATGGTTAGCACGGAATAGTTAGACATGGCGGGAGTGTCAATGTCAATATCTCGGATGTAGACGCCACCACTACCTAGGTAAAGTTGAAACCAATGTGGACTCTTTCACCTATCATGAGTAATGCTGTTGCCTCGAACACGGTGGTAGCCTACTTCTTTTGCCCCCCGAAAGTCAATTTCTTCTTCAAGCTCTAACCTACCTAGGTAGTCAACCTCTTGAGCCGAAAACAATAGGTGACGGACTGTACTGCCCTCATTGCCTATTTAGACCTTGTGACAAGAAAGAAAACCACGCTCTGTATCCCCAAAAATATCTTGCAACCCAGAGGAAAAATAAATACGAGTGTCTTGAATGCGGCAAATTCTACCATCGTCCGATTGGTTCATCGAAGAAAAGCTCATATAAAATCTGTATCGAACTTAAATATTTATTGGCATCCAGCCCCAAACTGAGGAAACAAAGGGATGTTTATGGTTGTTTACCGCGTTCACTGGCTAGGAGTAGCTTAGAAATCCTCCAATTTCCTTGCGAAGCAAGGCCACTATCCCTCGAGGACTAGTTCCCTGAAGCCCCTCCGTGATAGATCCACGCAAATGTAATGAATACCTACCTAGGTGGGTAGGTAGGTACCCAGCCATCTAGCTGATTTCTTAGGTTAGATGAACACTCACCTTGTATCCAGGTGGTTATATCTCTCGTAGCCTCACGACTCGTACTATACACTAAAAATAGTCTTATACGTAGAAGATATGATACGTCGTCATCACATGGCCGAGAAATTTATCTTATTGTTACATTGGTGTAACGGGGGGAGAACATTGCATCGAGTCCAGACATACTTTTTTTTCGGTGTGATAAACCCCAATTCTAAGCTCTTGGTTAACAAGTACGCCTATCTAAAGGCTCAGCGCCATCGTCCCCTCATTTAACATGCAGTCATATATGCATGAGTGAGACATTGGGACCACGGAACGGCATATTGAATTTCTTCTGAAAGGTGATGCCGCAGTGGCTTGATAGTACTTACCCACCTACCAAGTACTTACCCTTGACAGGAAATATATGGATTATACTTGATGCGAAATGCTAGCGTCGGTTCTCATGAACTTGGGCACACACAAGCTTTCTACAAAAGCGCTACAGGGCTTCGGACCCCGCCCGGCCAACACTGCCCTTCTACGTTCAAGAAGCCATCGTCATCATCGCTTCTATACCAAGTGCTTGCTCTTAATCTATATACGTGCCAGCCTGTCAGCGCTATGTGTTCATCGCCCCAAGCTGAATGTCAGAATTTATACTTGAAACACTAACTGGTAAGGCGGTAATTTTTTATTATTTGTCAATTACGTCTTTTAGCCCCCTTGGCCCCCAGGTATAGAAACCTAAATATGGAGGGTCATTACACGATGATCGGGGGCGATACGTCCCAAAGCTGAGTTATATATCTTCGTAGAATCTTCATGATCAATCCGTCATGATTCCTCCCACTCTGTCTTTCGTCGCTTTCTCGATCGTGTCTGTTTCTTCCAATTTGTACCGAGATAGGAGAAAGTGGCCGACCCCCGCGGCTGTGATACTATTCGTCACCAACTTCGCAGGGCAGAATTCTATCCAGACAAGGCTGACACAACGCCGAGTTTGCAAGATGAAAAATCATGAAGCGGGTCAACCGGAACACCAGATGCTATCCCTCTAGTCTTCTATGAGTTTAAGAAGTGCACCGAATTTCCCTGGGGGTCTGTGTGATGTGGCCGATGGTCCCCGGTGGTGACCTTTCCCGCGAAGACCGCGCCGCAGAAATTGGTTCGCAAACCATGATATTGCCTCAGGCAACCAACTGCATGTCCCTAACTTCTGTTCCCTTGGCTGCCTTTCATACACTTCATCGTTGTGGCAATATCCTGTGAATTTCATGTACGCTAATTCGTTATATCTCGCTTTCTAGACCGAAAAGTATCAGCAAAGCATGCAAGATACCCTGCAGTCTTGACAGCACATTGGGGCCTTCCCTATATCCCTTTCCGATCGTACGAGATGAAGAATAAGACGAATAGCAGCAGGAAATCCGAACACATCTTCATCGAAGTGCGGAAGGTTCTAGTTATGCGTACCTAGGTACCTACTAGGTACGCATATCTCGGGATCCTTGGCGATGCGGTCCCTAGATATCCTAAGATCCCTTCGATAGACGAGGAAGGGGAGGACTGGAAGAGTGCGGGGTTAATTTATTATGCGTCTAGTTGATATCAAGACAGCAATTGTTTTGCTAGTAGATATACAATGATGTGTCGTGGTCTTTTGATCTTACCATTCACGTACCTGTCAATCTAGAGTTGAAGTTCAATAAAAGAACAAATTTGCCATCAATGGACCTGTTCCTCTGTACAAATACTGACAATTCATCTTTATCGGAATCACCAGGTAATCTTTCAGGCTATCCCGTATCAGCCGGAACAACATACGTATCTCACGAACGAAACACTACTCCAATGCCCCCTAGTTACCATGACTCAGTACATTGTAACACGGGTCAGCCCTGCTTGTTAGTTTTATCTCTTTTTCTACTGTTTTTTCCTTGTCTTTGTCTCAAGCTTATATTTTATGAAGACTGTCCAAAAACGCAACGGATGACTGTTACCGAAGCCGTCTATGGAACCTCATGCTCGAACATTACCTCCTGGATAATGACCCCAGTCTCATTGGGGCTTGCCGCTGTCCTATGGCAAATTGCAAGAATTACCACTTCGACAACCCTAAAGAGATGCTTCGACATCTTAAAAACTGTGATGCCATTCAGGATGGCGTGGTTTTTTGCCCAGAATGCAATACCTACAAGCAGTTCCCGGAACTACCCCACAAGAACTGTTCATGGAGTAGATCCAGCTTCAAACACAGAGCCCATAGGAAGCTCATAGCTGCGCTTAATCTCATCAGAAAATTGGCCAGTTCCCAGCCGAGTACAATTTTTGAGCTGGGTAGGTGTGTCTGCGGCAAGACGGTAACACCAGACAGTTTACACAAAACACCCAAGATATCTGGCGTTGGACCTACAGAGAAAGATTCCTGTATATTTTCAGAGAAATCCACCCCTGGGAATGGAGAGGAGTATTGCTCCGAGCTTTCGGGTACCCCTATCAGGGAGCTTTATAGCCCGACATTCCCTGTCGAATTACCATCGTCGGAACTATCACTATGCATCGAACTACCATCAATGGGGGCTATGATGCATTCTTCAGATGCCAGCTCTGGCATGTCACCTTCTTGTAACCCAAAATCACAGTCGAATTTGTCGTCGATGAACTATGGAGGTGCATCCTCTACGGGCAGATCGCCTACACTCACCGAATCACCAATGACCACATCTACAGAGAATTTCCAAGATCAAAATCTATCGGTGAGCCATCACCAAGGCTGCAACGACCCATCTTACACTGGGACATGCCAAAACAGCAGTTATGGCATGGAACAAATGCAAGATACCTGGCAACCCACGACGGCAGGGATCTATGATCCATCAACCGCCTACGGTACAGTAGTCGTAACGCCCTCTTTCAGTGTATCAAGTTGCTCCAGTGGGCCGGGACAACCACCAATTGAGAACACTTACCTTGAGCAAAATATGAATAACCCGCTATTAGAGGGCTATTTCCCCTATACCGACAATATCCAAGATCCTACGAACGGTGTTGGACCACTCAGCAGGGTTGGCTTCACGTCGTCTGTATATAGAAGGCAGGCCCCTCCCATATCTCAAGGTCTCGGGATTTATGTAGATTCTCCTACCTCAATTGTGCATGAAAACACCACATCGAACCTAGCGCCTACTCCCTCGCCTCAAGAGACGGAATTTTCACCTTCGAGCTCTAGCCAAATCTCCGGCCTAGAATTGACGAAACAGAAATTAAATTGCCCCTATTGCCCATTTACACCGAAGGGAAAGGTAGAAAACTTTTTGGCTTATTACAAGAAGCACTTGAAAAATCACAAAAGCGAACAATATCCATGCGAACATTGTGGCAAGGTTTATACTCGACCAGACAATAGGGCTGTCCACATCCGCAAATCACACAATAATGTGGATATCACCAAAGACACTACCACCCTAGGTAGAACCGGGAACACAAAGAGGAAGAGGGCACCAGGCAGCTAAACGAGCCAAGAGATGATCTCCTATGCTAAACGAAATATCATACAATTGTCGATTGAGAGGCAATGTTTTTTGATCGGATTGGATTTTGGTCCTGCTTGCCTACATATTACTTTTCATCACTTTCGAGTATCTATCTCCTTGATAACTCATTTCATGTAACTATCTCAAGATTTGGAAGGATACTTTCGAGGGAAGTATATACGCTACCTTAAGGCGTGAACTAGGTCCCTCTCAAAGGTTTGTCAGAAGTCCAACTCCAACATTTAGGCACCGAAATATCTGTTTTCATTTCAAAAACACGCATCCGCGTTGGAAATCGAGTTAGGAGACGCTCAATTATTTTCGTTTAGCCTAGTTTCTTAACTTGGATGAATTATGCCCTGAATAACATCATGTTCTAATCCGAGAAGTGCTACTATTTTTTCTTCTGAAATTGTGATCGAGATGATGCCATAGCTAAACGGTCGCCTAGGAGGCATGAGGGGGTAAATAAATCGATCGGTCTATACCATTTTTTCATGTTCGCCGACTTCGTGCTGATCATGAGAAGGAACTAGCTAGCGAGCAAGAAAATTGTCATTGTTGGGCTAGGATCGGTTAGACGACTCTCACCTAGTATCAAGAAGTGAATTCTAAAGATTAAGTCATAGCATCATTATTAGATAGGGAGCTCTTAACAGCTACGTGATAAATAACATACCTACCTAACCAAGAATGTCGCATACAATTTCCTTCATCTATCATGCTGTAGGGGAAGCTGCCAACAGAACTACCCGAGGCCGTCATTGGTAAGCCAATCTATAATCCTTCTGGATACCTAGCTAACTAACCTAGCTCTGGCGAAACATCTGGCCACTGACTTTCACGAAGATGTCTTTCCAGATTTAGGGAATGCTGCAAAAGGCCCTATGTCTACTTCTCTCTAGAATCAACTACTCACAAATATCCCAGGGTCATGAAGAATTTCTGATTAGGGTGATTTCTGAACTGCTCATCCTGAAACAGGAAGAGGATACCTGATACACTCTCTGCACCCTTAGGGATATCAAAGAAACTTTCTCTGAAGGAGTAAATTTGCAGATCTCGGACATGGCTAGCTCCTCGTTGATGATTCAGATGGCATTGCAACGGTGTATGCGGCCGTTCTGGGATCCCTGTCAATTGCTCTTGAAATTGCCGACACTGGGATATCTCGTTTGCCCTTCGTTTTAGTATACCCTGTTGAGATATCTCCAGTCTTGCGCAAAAGGGAAAGTAAACAACGCATTCTCAAAGGATTTGACCAGGATGGGGGGTCATCACACCGACCAGTGCGGCTCTTCAACTCTCTGGAAATCCCACATCAGTCATGTTTCGACCCTTTTGAAAGGGAATCGAACCCTCGCTAGGCGGCAACACCCTGAAGTACGTATGCATCCAAGGGACGCATCTCTTCAGTTGTTATGACCGGAATCTCAAAGGAGTCACTGTCGAGGATTAGCGGCCAGTTCACAGGAAAACAAATGCTAGAATATGGAATTGCGAGACCCGTCAAGATATAAAGGAGCCCGTCCCGACCGTTTATGAGATATCCACGAACAATTCACCAACTTCCAAAATAAACAAGACATCTCATTGGACTCAAGACCGACCACAGCTTCATTGCTCATAAAAAATTATATATAATTCATATATTAGATCGTTCAAAATGCCTAATCAAACGTAAGCTCCACACGTCCTATCCTTTCGTATATAAGATATACAGAGATCCTTACCAATATTTGCAGCACCAACCCTTCCGGCAGCTCTTCAACGACCGGAGACGTAAAGTCTACAACCATGGCTAGAGACAGTCCGATCCGAATTGATCGTTACCTGCGTGAAAACAATCGTCACGAACAAATCGCCCTCGGGCTACCATCATACAAAGAAACCGGCGAAGACATGGTACGACGTTTTGATCAGATGTGGCAGGCAGCGAGCGAACAGAAAAAGTAGAACGTTTATATGTGCTGCGGGGTAGGGGTAGATGGACATATGTGTCCGAGGAAAGTTGTTAAGCTTGAAAGATTGTCGAAGAAAGTAGTGGTATAAATTTCGATTATGTTGTAATGGACGGTTTCCATATGTAGACCTTTTTAACTAGATGTTAACCTAATAAATACACTCCTTTTTCTCAGCCATAAGGCAGAAAATAGTATAATTATTGCGTCGTCAAATTTCTCCAAATAGACCATGAAGTATTAGGATAATCGAGATATGACGTACAGCAGTAGAAAATCGAGGAAAATGGTTTTCCGATGCATGTAGTCATCCTACCTCCCCCGCCCCCCTTAAAATATCAAGCCACATTACCAACGCCACATGTGTCAGCCACACTGGGAAAAAGGGGAAGTTCACATAATACATAGTATCTGGTACACACTACTGGCAATTGATTATCAAATCTGTATGAAGCCTTAATGTTATTTATATACAGAGCAATTCGCGTATCAGCTCTTATTTCTATCATCCCATTCCAATTCATTCATCATCCCAAAGCCTTCTACTAATGATGATAGGCCTGGCCTGATCCCAAGGACCGTTGATAGCGTTCTTATATTTCTGGAGGCCGATAAGCCACCAGCTGCAGCCACCCATGGCGACAACGGCAATAACGATCGCCACTAAGACGCCTAGGAGCCCGCTTTTCCACGGCAAAATGTCGTCTTTGTCTCCGCCTAGTATCAGGCCGACCCCGCCCCCAGCGCCGATCACGAGGAGCACGGAAAGCGCGACGTGGTACTTCCAGCTGCGGTGCCGGGCATATCTACGGAAGACGGGGAAGAGCCCGAAAACCTCAATGCTGAATAGCGTGAGGCTAAAGACTTGCCCCGTGGATGGCAGGCGCGAGGCGAGCACCGTAGACGCCATTAGCGCCGCATTTGTGGAGAGGGAGGCCGGAAATTTGACGGGTCCCGAGGAGTAGTCGTAGAAAAAAATATTTATCGCTAATAACCAAAATGACATAGCCCAAATGCTGTCAGATGAGGTAGAACGGGTTAGAGATTTTAGGATAGGCGATAGCCCGAGGAGGGTGAAGTAGATAAGGATAGCGGATTTAATCGTGCTGAGGCGAAGAACGGCTCTCCCGTTGCGGAGGGGGGATGACGGGCGGTGGGTCGGCATATCGACGGACTCGGATGACCGTCGGCCTTGTGATGCATTGGATTGGAGGGATGTAGCTGATGCGGAGTGAGATTGTCGCGTGACCACTAGACTACCTTGTGGGTACACTCGCTCCGTCGCTGCGAGATTAGTCACCGAGCTCGCGGCAGACGGCATGCCGCCTCCGACGACATTCGAGCGACCTCTCCTGCTCTGATCTCTAGTTGAGCGGCTGCGGTTGCTGCGTCGCCTCTGTAGAACCTCATCCTCGTCCTCCTGGCCTACCCACCAATCCCACAACAGCCATCCCCCAAATGTCGCGAAGCTGCCCCAGCCTACCACGGCCACGGGGGATACGCGCTCTTGAAATATTCCAACGAAGCACACGACAAATATGGTGACGGAGCATACTTGCTGTAAGATCACGGTCGAGTCGGCTACGAGGGGCCAGAATTCGTACGGCTGGAGCCGCGGGTTGCGCTGCAGGTTCTCGAGAAACGTGGCTTGATCGGTATAATTATCCGGGTCTAGAAGCCGTTGTTAATAGCGGTGTTATAAATGATATACGAGGCAATGGTCCGTACAAGACTGCTTCACCCAGAGTAGTTTCTTCCAATTGCGTCGCCGTCGCCGACTTCTACTCCTACTGCCAAGCTTCGAACTCATCTTCCGCGACCGCGATTCGCCCCGCGCGTCGTTTGACTCGAAGCCTGATTGCCGCCGCAAGGGCGGTGCTGCGTTGAAAGCATCTTCAGGTGCTAAATGGGATCGTGCAGCACGGGGAGAATGTAGCTCGATGGGGAGAGTCGAGGCGCGCGTGAGGCCGGGTTGTGGCGGCGGTGACGGGCCGTCACGAGTAAGTTTTGAAGTTGCGGTCGTCGCCGAGGAGCCAAGACCAGATGTAGACATTTCTAGCTTCGTATTCGGTCGGTTATTCAATTCAGGTCTAGCAGCCGAGGACTGGGGTGGGCTGTTCTACAGCCTTGTGATATGCATGTTGTACAATGGGCGATGGAGAATGGAGAATGGAGAATGACGAATGACGAATGGGGATTGGTGATTGGAGAACGGTGAATTGATTCTAAACCCCTGGAAAGGCTGAGCCTTTGAAGAAAGTTAGCATTTTTTGGCGGGGAGAGTTTATGCCCTGTTTCCTTGGCTGACCTTAAAATCCAATTGTTAAGCTTGGGGTCCCACTGAGCTTAGCCTTAGATGGCCGTCAGCCACAAGACCAAGCCGTCGGAAAGTTCCATTTCCAAGGTTCACTCACATGCGGGAAGGAGCACCTCGGAGTCTTGGCAAGATTATTCTATCATGCGATGCATTAGTGTTGAGCGATGAAAGCATCCATATCCGCGGACGTAAAGCTTAAAAAGCCTATAGCTTCTTCTACTAGAAAGTCTTAATCTGCTAGAGTAAAGTTTACCCCTTGATTACCTAGGCAGCATATCGATGAATACGAACTCCAATACTTTCTACTATGCCGAATTGCAGGGACATGGGTTGTTACTTAGCTGCTTAGGTAGTTACTTGGAGTCGAATGGTCGTGATCCGTACCATTTTGCATATTGTATTCAGTAAAACTCATTATACCAATAGCCTATCTCCCTTGCACTACTCAACGGCTTGGGTATCTACCTAGTAGGGAAATATCGAGCGATACAACGTTTTAACGTCACTGCCAATACTATTAGTTGTTCTCACCGCAGATATTTTTGCCTATTTTCAATACATGTTGGGCTTACATAGTATATGGCCCATGGGAGTTGGATATGCATCGAAGGTAGCATTCTCAAGTTATCACACGTGGGAGAGTTAATTAAGTGGCAATCAAACTTGGCGAAAAACACTATCTGTATGTTGCACCGTGGCGTATATGTTTGTCCCAGTCTACCAGTCGATACCAGTCGAGATGTCTCGGGCTGAAAGGCGCACAAAAGGACAGAAGCTTGTTTTATTATAATTGCCATGAAATTGATGCTACTGTGTACCTAGTATTGTATCGCGCTTGAGCTTCGGTCAACCAGTCGAGTCAAGCTTTTATTTCATAAGCCGAAGGTCTAGACAGGTCTAAAAATGGAAAATAAGTCTTGGCAGAAGACCTTAAAGTCCTTGCCAGATTCGGATGCTACTCGAAAATCATTGGATGGTGAGTGGTTAGTTTCAACAAGGTATACCTACATAGTATGCGATTTGTCGATTTGTCTCCTCATAGGGGAATTACGGTCCAGCTAGACTGGTAGGTATTAGTGTACCAATGTATCGCAACGACGGAAAGTCCGGCACATAGGTCCTTCCCCAAATAAGTGTCGTCCTTACTTCATGATTTAAATCGCTGCCCCTTCATCTTATCACTGGTGAACCAAACCATTCCATCATTCGTTTTTTTTTTCAAAAAAATAAAAAAAGGTACGCATGAGAGAAATACAAAAACCCCAAACGATTTTCGAGGAAAAAATAAAGTGGCCTTTGATTTTGGGATTTGATGAAAGGAACTATCTCAGCTTCCTTATATGTCGTTGGTCAACAGCCAAAGAGGCGCAGCTCCTACCACTGGTTCAGCTGGTGCCATAATATTTCGTCATATTACAATCCAAATGCTGATCAGTCAACCAGAGCAACCAGAGACCTTCGATTCTTAGTTACTTCCAGTTACACGTAAAACATTCATCCGCAAAAAAACCAACAAGAAGGACGGGAAGGATTCGGTACCATACAACGCGCAGGGTGCGTACGGCGCACATTGCAACAAACATTTTAAGGTATGTTGATTATTATGTTCATCTGTTCATATAATACTCCCACCTTGTCCCCCGGAATAATAGGTAATGGGTAGTGGGTGATCGCATGTCTTAGTGGATGTTTGGGTCCTTCTCCAATTTATCCGTATATTAATAAACGCGATCTACGAAGTACAGTGTTAGTTGCTCCCCACTGTCAGAGCCGAAGTCACTGACCCCAAAGTCCTAGGACAACACAAAACAGCAAGCTTTGGGCGTCCATACTACTACTATGTAGGTCCTGGTTTTCCTATCACCTAGTGCATTGAATCGGCGAGCTCTAATAGGCATTTATTCTGCAGCTCTTCTCGCAACACGCTGTCACAGTCCCAACCTTGAACTCCCAATTCCCAACTCCCAACTCCTAACTCTCGTCAATTCTTCTCCAACGGTCCTCGAATAATAAATACCTAGAAGAGAACTCGGGTCGTCCAAGTCAATCCAAGTCATCCAAGTTCGGCCTAATCTTTTATTTTCTCATTCGACTCATTCGACTCAATCGACTCAATCAAAAACCGTGTCACCAATAGAGGTTCCCTCTCATCTTATCTCCTCTATTTGAACAACATTCCGATTCATTACCGTGCGACCAACCTGCCAACCCGTCAACCACACATATCACATGGACATTGGAATTCTAGAAAAACATTCCCTTGGCAAGATCGCGTTGTGAAATTCAATTTTACTCTCTCACGTTCTTGTCTTCCTTTATTTTTTTCTTCCAATCACATCACAGTTATTAAAAGGGTGTACATACCTAGTCCTACATACCTCCTAGGTCCTACATATTAATAGTATTACGTCGACTTACACGGCATCGAATTCCTCCCAATTAAAACAATCAAATTCGCCAAGTCACCACACACGGACCGCACACGCAGACCACCAATTCCCAATTCTTACATTAGGTAATAAATAATAACCTTTCCTGTCGCCCGCCAGTGCCCAGCAATTTGCACCGCGTACCTGACAGGCTTTCCAAGTTTGGATCAACTTGAATCGATCGCCAAGAACTTAGGGGACCGACTAAACCTTCCAACTCGTCCTGCGTCCCACACAATCCCTACGACGATTCTGCCGATTCCATCACTGCTACCACTTTAACGTCTCGTTCAGTTTCGACTTGGTTTGAACGCCGAGAGATATCCATTATCACCCTTGAACGTTGTCGCCGCTCACGTTTGAGCTCCATTCTCTCGGAAATCTTGTTCTTGTCCAAATCCTACAAATTCCTTCCGATCCCTCATATTGGCACCGTTTCTTTTTTTAAGGTGCATACTACACAATCAATCCAATACTTATCTATTGTTCAATTAAGTAACAGAGATCAATAATCCACAATTCACAATCCGCAATCAACAATTTATCACCACACCATGAAGACGTTAACAACCACATTATGCGTCCTTTTGGCCGTGCCTTTTGGCCTTGCCGCTCCTGTCGTCACCCACGACAAAACTCCGAGTCAATCCAACACCGCATCATCCCATGTGCAACAAGCAACACAACCAGCAGAACAACATCAAACCAAATCTTTCTTATCCCCTTTCTTTGCATCAAATCGGGCGCCAACCGGAAAGCAACCTAAAGTCGTAATCTCAGAGAATGGCCAGCGCATGCAATTACCAGACCACCTTGCAGGCGCCAAAACTTGGGAGACCCCCAACGTCCTGCATTTCCTCGCATCATTAGCTCATCCGAAGAAGCTATCGCCATTCCCCAACTCGAGCATTATGATAGAAGAGACCCGTGCGAACAACGCCGAGATCGAACCTCAGTTGACTATTGTGGAGCTAGAGACTAAGGCAGAGCGCGAATCGTGGACCTATCTACCTTATGTCGCCGAGGATAATGTATTGCATTTCAAGTGCGTGCACAAGGTCACAGACAAGAGCTTGTTCTTGATTGCATTTCCTGTATTCCTCCTGAGCATAACTAGCATCATTTTACTGAGCGCCCTTCGACACCTGTAAGTATTCGTCATATATTTGAATCCGTGTTGCTACTTTGGGCTGACGTTGCAATAGATATCGTCGTTTATTTCCTGCCAAGTACGGAGCAATTCGCCTAGATGACGAAGAGAACGCGACGCCCGGCAACTCGCTTAAGATTGCCAACCTATCCGGGGAGCCTCCAGTTCTCAAACTTGATTCGGAGGTGGACTTCTCAGATGACAGCACTATCAATGAGAAAAGTAATGAGTTGTGACGATCCGGGGGTTTCTTTTCCATTATGATACCAAAATCGGTCTTGGCGTTTGGGATCTGAGCTGGCATCGCTCGAGGGCAAGCATTTGAGAATTTGTTTCACCAAGAAAAAAACAGAGCAACAGTGCGCCGACTATGCAACATCGATTGATTCACGCTAGGAACGAGAACAACTGCCATCTGGAAAATCTACTATGTAGAGAATCCAGGGTGGTAAAACGTGTTGCGGTCTTGGCATTGCGACTTGACGATAGCAAATGATCGTGGGAAACATCCATCTTCCAGGGATTAGGGGGGCACTCTAGGACGACCCCACAACAGTCACCCACACAAGGTCAGCTATCAGGTAGCTTTACATAAGGTAGCTATCTAGACCTCGATCTGAACGAGGCAAATCGATCGATCAATTAAGACAAGAAATTCCAATAACGTATATGCATCATCGCCTTGTGGATACGGACCAGAGGTAGTACGACCGATTCCATCGTAAAAAATCTCTGCCTGCATACTTACGAGACATTAGCATGTGTACTAGTTCTGCGCGTCGTAGGCGAGTATTGAGCACGTGCCGTCCATTCCCAAAGTCTAGAGTGATTGACATGAGATGGTAGTAATGCTATTACACGTTGTCAATTCCATCCCATAGTATCCGGTCGGTAAGATGTAGGAGCCCACAGAATAGGCAAGGTGAACAGGTTCCTCATCAGTGAAATCCCGATCCATCTGACCTTTCCTGACCGATTTGTATAGGTGCATCGGCTCCGGTATACTTGTCACTGCGCGATAACTGGACACTCACCGCGTAGAAGTTCACAATGGTTCTTGCGGGTATCTGCACGCAAGCATGAGGCTACCCAATTGGCATCCCCGATAATGCAACGCCATGCTATAGACATGATCTCGAAATGTTATAGGTGGACTTGTGGCTAGATGCGTTTCTAAGCCATCCGCCACGATCCATGGATGCGGAGAATTTTGATTGGGTAGGTCTGCGTTTCCTCTCAAAATACATTAACCTAACATCATCGATATTATACCTAGTCGCTACATGGGAGCTAAGCCATGCAGCGACATGTATGTACAATACGTCGACCCACGGCACACACTACACACACTAACATATTGGACGACGCACTAACGGCAAGTGGTGCAAGGTGAGGAAACTCGAAAGAAATTCTCGCGATTCTTTCGCCTCCGTGTCACTCTTTTACTGCAGAAACTTTTGAACTGCCTAAAGCTGAGGTCAGATAATATGAGGAGATAGGAATGCCACGCGACTTATTTTGCCTCGAGAGTCATGGCGTTCATTGGACGAGCTTGCTGTGTTTATTGGGCGATTAAATGAAGAGCTGAGACCGCCACTTTGGGACATCGGTTGTAGTTGGTTTTGGTTGCGCGGGTTCCTCCGGTCCCCGGGCTACAGGGCCCCAGTGTTTGGAAGCTGTCTGCAGCCTCTACAACTTTTTCTTGCTTTGCTGTACATACCGTACATATCAAGTATTGTATGTGTATGTGTGTATGTATATAATATGTATAAATGTATGTGTGTGTCCGCACGTACCGTGTGGATCCTGTATGTCTGTTATGTCTGTGCAAGTCTCGTACATCCGAAGCTCTAGGCGATGCTGCAATCGTGGAGTGAGCTGGTGAGGCGCATGAATGCTCCAGTACGCCCATAGATGAAAAGTCTTCGGTCAACCCCCGAAAATCGTACATAATAATACATCATATCCAATCGACTCACCTGAGCCTGACTGTGTAAGCCTGGCCACTTTCGTAATAATGCAACTTGTCAAGTTGGCAAAAAAAAAAAGAGTTTCTGCGAAGACACGGGAAGTTGAACAAGTTCGCGGGTTGCTATTGGACGGAATATTTACCTTTTGGCCCCCAAGAAAATAAGAAAAATATTGGACCTACCAAACTTGGCGACAGTAGCCAGCCGTTAAAAGTGACGCTAATTCTGGCCTACATGGCCCCTCCCAGCCAACCTACTATTAGAGCACCTACTAGGGCTGTTGTTTGAGAACTGCAGTAACTGCAGGTGCAAGAACCGGTTAGACCCCTCCAAGTGGAAGCCATTCCTGGGATAAACAGCTCTTCCTTCCCTCCTACACTGCCCGCTTGCCCGTCTGCCCGCATGATAGCACGCTAGGTACATTTATGTGTACTTGCAAGGTATCTTGTTGGCTAGCGGTAGCCTGCATATGTACGCGCCGAGTACTAGGTCGATACTAAGCCGATACCAGCAACGCCATCGAAGCAGGTACCACTCTTCATCACACTGGCAGTCACGCAGTTCGCCCACACCCATTTTCTCATTTCTCACTAGCCATATTAAAAGAATACCATCTTGTCTCAGACTCTCAGCTCGTCTTCCCAAACTCTTCTCCTCTTCCCTCCCCTATATCCCTGTCTTCGCCAAATACCCAGACTTTCCCTGCCTAGTCTCTTAGGAAGAAACGAAATAAACAGACCATTTTGACCAATATCTTGGACCATAATATCTAAAATAACCTTATCTTAGTTTCCCAGCCCCTCCAAATAAGGCTGTTGGAGCGCTATATATATAATACATAGACCGTCGCTTATAGTTGAAACCAGTACATACCCATACCCCGCAGCCCTATCCGCAATCACGAGTTTTGGGGAACTCCGCTTAAACTTCGCGTCGCGCAAGAAAGCTACCTCAGTACATACTTCGCGATCCAACTATATTCGGAAGCTAGAAAACTTAGGTTCAACGCTTGCAACGGTCGGGCGCAGTTTTGAAGCTTGAGGAGAGAATTCCAAAAAAAGAAAAAGAAAAAAAAAGAATGTCTCTGCACGTCGGCGACTCGGCGCGGCGGGGTCGCGACCCGAGCAGCGACAGAAGGCGGTCCGCGCGCGGCAGCAGCCCCTCGTTGCTCGACGCCGTGCGCATGCCTTCGCCGCCCGCGGGCTTCAGTTACGACGACGCGGGACCGCGCCGCGAGCGCTCCGTCTCGTACCGCGTCGGCTCCCCCACCGAGGAGTCCAGCTACTACGCGGACCCGCGGCGCAAGAGCGTCGAGCGCGTGTCGCGCGGCGACAAGGACATGGTCGAGGCTGCCCAGGACGCCTTGCGTCGCAGCGCTGACGCCTTCCTGCCCGCTAAGTACGCGAATAAACTGTGGGAGACGGAAGATGAGAAGGCGGTGAAGAAGGAACGGAAGAAGGAGAAGTTGGAAGATGATTTGGCGTACGGGACTGCTGTGGTCAGTGTTCCCGCGCCGCCGCCTGGAAAATACCACTCCCCGTCTTCGTCGTCGAGTAGAGTGCATCACTCGATGCCCGGCGGGTGGGAGGATGAGAAGGACAAGTTGAGATACCCACGTGTGGACACGTCCTACGCACCACCATTGCCAGACAGACCTGGGAACCGTGACTCGTATGGTAGAGAACCTAGAGTTTCGGGCGCGAGGATTGTGGCTGCTGAGCCGGGTTTGATGCCGGGCACCGGGGGCAGGAGAGATCGCTCGCCCCTACCGCCTACTGGGCGGATGGCCTCGTTGACTGTGAACACAGGACATCACCATGCGTCGATGTCGCTATCGAGCGCGCCTCCCTCCCCACTTTTGGAATCATATTATGGTACTTACCAATCTATGTCTCCGATGCCTTCACCGTTACTTCTTGCGCAGAATAGCCCGAGAAACTCGGACTTGATTGAACCACTCTCGCCCAGTCTCTCCGATGGCGAGGGCAATGGAGATAAGAAGAGACGTCGGGCTCGTTTCCATGACCCCGTCGATGATGCGGCGCGTTTGGCCAAGGCACTCAAAGGAGAACATTCAGCTCCTGATTCTGAGCCTCTGATAGAAATTCTCCCTGGACTGACGCATGACCAAGTCATGGAGCTGCGTACCGAGTACAAGCGGCTTGTCAAGACCGGCCCCGAACGAAAGGGTGTCAACATCGCCAAACATATCCGCGCCCGCTTAAAGGACGAGGACCCCACTCTTATGAAAGCTTGTTATTCCGTCGCACTCGGTAAGTGGGAGTCGGAAGCGTACTGGGCCAACTTCTGGTACCACGGCGACAAGACGCGGCGTGAGCTGTTGATCGAGAGCTTGATGGGGCGTTCGAATTATGAGATAGCGCAGATCAAGGAGGCTTTCTCGGACAAAAAGTACCGCGACTCGCTGACGCTGTGCATGAAGACCGAGCTCAAGGAGGACAAGTTCAAGCGCGCGGTGCTCATGGTTCTCGAGGAAAAGCGCATGGAGGACGTGGATGAGTACGGGCGGCCGCTCGCTGTAGATCGCGAACGTGTACAGGATGATGTCGAGGCTTTGTATAAGGCTGTGAGAAGTGATCGCGGGGGCGAGTCGGCTATGATTTCGATCGTCGTCTCGCGCAGCGAGAACCATATGAAGGAGGTTCTCAGGCTCTATGAGAAGGTGAGCGGGACTAATTTCGCTCGCGACGCGCTTAAGAAGAGCGGCAACCTTGTGGTAAGTACTGATTTTCTTCCCGCCCCGTGATATTAGATTTGGTGTCATGAGGCTAACTCACTATAATAGGGCGAAGTCCTAGCTCATATCCTCAACGGAATCATCAATAAGCCGGTGCGCGATGCATTGCTTTTGCACCACGCGCTCACGTCTAGCAAGAAGGATCATCTGCGGCGCGAGCTCCTCATTTCAAGGCTGGTCCGGTTCCACTGGGACAGGCACCACATGGCGGCGATCAAGCGAGCATACCGCGAGCGCTACGGCGAGGAGCTAGCGGAAGCGGTTAAAGAGGGGACCAGCGGCGAGTGGGGACTTTTCTGCGAGCAACTGGTCGTCACACGCATGCCAGACGACGTCAAGAGCTTCGAGAAGGTGGACGCAGTGCGCGAAATCAGACGGTCCGAGGAGCGAGAGCGCGAACGCGATCGGGAGGAGAGGCTGCGGGAAAGAGAACGAGAGATGGATCGCGAGAGCGAGCGGGAGCGAGAAGAGCGATATCGGCGTAGGAAGGAGGAGAAAGAAGACAAGGAGAGGAAAGAGAAGAAGGAAAGGAGACGGGAGAAGGAGAGGAGCGAGGGGTTGCTCGTGGTTAAGGACTCCAAGCATAGGGACCGTAGTCACAGCCGCGAGAGAAGTAGGAGTCGGAGGCGAGACTCGTAAGTTTTGACATAATGGATTCCAACATGGATGGATGGTGGGGGTTGGATGACGGATATAGTGGTGTAGGATGGGGGCCATTTACCTATAACTCAGACTCAGCTTAGAAAATTGATACCTTCTTCACATAAATTGTGGTAGCATTACCGACAGCCTTCTTCCCACCTAGGTCGACGAACGGTCGTAAATAATAACGGAAAGCCTTTAAATTGGGCATAATAAGGCTATATATGTACCTATATTCCATTCCATTCGAGCCTTACCCTAGTGTCCCCATCCGCGTATGAGGTGGCTTGTTGCGTAACACACAGCTTATGCGGAGGGGGGGAGCCGGTGCCGGGACCACATCCGATAACTCGAGGTGCGTCACACGGCCAATGGGAACGGGGGATTGGGGGAGCTTATTCGCCAATCGGGCGCGCTTCCCAGGGGTAAGATCTATGCGGGAAGGATGGCGGTGCGGATTAGGGCGAAATATCGCTGCTTGCTGCCCGATTGGAGTTGTGTTCCGGAGGATTAATTAACACTTATCGGTTAAGAGGGTCGTAGGCGTAAGAAAGTTAGCTACCTGGGTTCACTTCAGAATAGATCTAGACAAATTCTCAACTGTGTAAGTATGCGTCTACCTGTTCAATATGGCCGAATACCCTACGTCAAAAAAGATGATGGATATTTCGAAGGTTATGAGGTAGGTATACAAACCGTCAGGCTCCGGAAGTCTCCATTTAATGCCGCTTATGGTTACACGACCTCAAAAAGGGGCGGCGCCTCTATCCATTCACCGAACTGGTGGAGATGAGCGGTACAAACGCTGGCAACCAGGTCTTGTGCCAACAAACCATTTCGGATTCGATAAAACTCATGAATCATGAATTAAGTTGATATTATAGTAGGTACCTAGAACCTAAAGTATTCTCCAATATCTAATTAAACCAAAGGCGTCCAATACCGCGATCCCAGCACCAACCACAGAACCATGATCGAGCACACCACCATATTAAATATAACTGACGAAGGCTTCTGAATCCTGTCCAACTTCCCCAACCTCCCACTCTTCTCCGCCCCCACCCCCTCCTCCCCGTCCCCATTCCCATTCGCCCGCCACGGCACACCCACCCCCCAATCCCGCAGGACCTGCTCCACGGTGATCTTGGCCCCCGCAAGCACGATCGGGACCCCGGTGCCGGGGTGCGTGCTGGCGCCGACGAAATACACGTTGCGGAGCCCGCGCGCGCGCGTCGACGGGCGGAAGGAAAGAACGTTGAAGAAGCCGTGGCCGAGCCCCAGGATCGAGCCTTTGTCCAGGTTGAACCGCGCGGACCAGGTCGGTGGGTCGTTGACCGATTCGTGGAGGATCGAGGATTGGAGCGTGGGCAAGGGGATGCCGGTGCGGGAGGAGATGGTGGATAGGATGGAGGTGCGGGCTTTGGAGGTTAGGGCGGTAAAGTCTTGGTCCGGGGGGAGACCGGGGTTTGATTTGGATTTGGAGGGAGCATCCTGGAGGTGGCCTGTGGGTACAAGCACGATGACTGCGTCGCGGTCTGGGGGAGCGGCGCTCGGGTCTATGCGGCTGGGCACGTTGACGTAGAAACTGGGCTCTTGCGGTAACTCTTTCCTGTCGAAGATAGCGTCGAAGGACTCGCGGTAGTCGTCTGCGAGGAAGATGTTGTGGGTTTGTAGCTTCGGGACCTTGCGGTCGAGGGCCCAGTAGAACGAGATCGAGCTACAGGAGCCATCCCGCTTTTTCAAAGACTTGGCGTATCGTTGTGTTGAAGGAGTCTGTGGGAACAGGTTCGAGTACGCGTAGACAAGGTCTGCATTAACGACCACCACATCCGCATCTAACGTCTCCCCAGATTCTAACTCCACCCCCCTTGCCGTCGTCCCATCCTCACGCGTGAGTATCCTCTTGACCGGCGCATCTAACCTATACTCAACCCCCATCCTCTCCCCCACCTTAACCAACGCCTCGAGCACCGTCTGGAACCCACCCCTCGGGTACCAAATCCCCTCCGTGAGCTCCGAGTACTGCAGCAGGGAATACGTAGCCGGCGCCTCGAACGGCGACATGCCCATATACATCGTCGCGAACGTGAACACGCGCCTCAGCCTCTCCGTCCAAAAGTACTTACTCGCGCGTCCCCAGATGCTGTGCAGCGGGTGTATCTTCAGCCCGGTCCACACGAACCGCGGGGCCGTCAAGTCCCAGAACGAAGTGAAGTTCCGGTGCAGCACCTCCGACACGCTCAGCTCGTAGTGGTCGTGCGACTCGCGCAGCCACGCGAGGTACCGCTTGAACCCGTCCTTGCCCTCGTACCGCTCGATCTGCGTCTTCATGCGCGCGAGATCCGGCGTCAGCTCGAACTTGTCGCCGTCGGCGAACCACACCGCGTAGTTAGTCGGGCAGCGCAGCAGCTCGACGCCTTCGCCGGGGAGCGACGTGTCCAGGTCCTCGAAGGTTTCGTGGAAGAGCTTCGGGAGCAGCAGCAGAGACGGCCCTTGGTCGAAGCGGTATCCGGACTCGTGGATTAGGCTGCATCGCCCGCCTGTGAAGGAATTCTTCTCGAGCACGGTGACGGCGAAGCCGGCTTTGGCTAGCCGCGCTGCGGTTGCTATCCCGCCGGCACCAGCGCCTTGAGCATTATTAGAGACGTGTGAGATGAGGTGATATTTAAGGTGAGTTACTTACCAATTACAATGGCCTTTTTACGGCTTGTTTTGGCCATTTCTCCAATCTCTGATATAAGTGATCCGCAAACGACGGCGAGCCAGCTGTATGAAGGCACCTTCGATATATGAATTGAAATAAGTATAATATATAGTCAACAACAAGATTGCCAATTTTAAGTAAGATATATCTTGATGTTCTAAGAAATATCCGATTGATGATATTAGCTTGTAACTGTCAGTTTTCACGTGTCAGTAAGTGGCTATTTGATAGGTACCAAATTAAACGGGAATCTCATACTAAGCACTCACTTATACAGTCAGGATCGCGAAAGTCAATTACATGATGCATTGGAAATTATCTCGTATTGTGGTATGGTCGATAGCTTCTTCGACCGACTTGCTTATCTAGGTAGTAGTAATCCTAAGACATCGATAGTTAGCTAGATAATTTGCGATCCTAGATAATCACTATTGACATTCCCATCGACCCGGGGAATGCCTGTTGCGCTAAGAAGAATTACTACTTCCTAATCCGACTCGATGATTCATCACTGAAATCTGCGTAGGCCGAGTTAATGAGAGCAGAACTTTAACGCAACTAGGAAAAGCACAACTTATAGACAATACGTGCCGGCCAATATCACATGGAAAACTAGGTAAGTTCCAAGCAAAGTATGTAAATATAAGAAGATGGAGTAAGCAGAAATTGTTTCTCGCCAGTCATAAATAGGTTTTCTGCTCCAAGGGCTTATCGTGGCTTGCGCCGGCCACCGGAAGAACAAAGGAACGCATGGGTAGCTTCATCGTATTGGATGCCGTTAATTGAGCATCATATCCTTTCCCCATATGTTCATTTTCCCGTGAAGCCCTCGTTTGTGATATAAAATATGAATTCTAGATTACTAACAAGCTCACACCGGAATCAAGTAGGGCTCAACAAAACGAAATTTCTCGTAGATTCAGACACACTTAGGCTACCGCTATCTAGGTCTAATTAGATGCCACTAAATGACTATAAATATCATAAAAATATGTCATGAAAATATGTTATCGCTCAGTCGAAAGTGTTTTCCACGCAACCCATAAACGTCTCCATAGAGGGACAGTTACCCGCCCCCTCTGAGTTGGGATGGCGGTGCCTCTCTTCTCCCGTAAGACTCGGCCTATCTCCATGTAGCTTTCAACAGCTATTACCATGGGGGCACGAACTTCATAAGGGAGCAAATTCATTGTCTCTCGAGACTGACCATACTCCTTAAACGCTACGTCAAGAAGTCTCTGTTTGAATCTCCCTACCTTTGGTCGGCCCGGATCTTTGAGAATATCCTCGGGCGTCATATTCTCCTCCTTAAGCCAACTGGAGGGTAGGTAAACCCTGCCGATCGCTGCGTCTACCGAAATGTCTCGAGCAATGTTCACATACTGTAGTGCTTGTCCCATCGTTCGAGCAGCATCTACGAGAGCAGACTGCTTTTCGCTTGAGAGTTTCGTCTCGCTGTGGTGGAACACAAGCCGTACGCATAACTCCCCAACAGTGCTCGCGACGCGATGAGCATATAGTGCCAAGTCTTTCTCGTCCTTGATAGGAAACCGATCATCTCGCTTCTTGGGATCAGTACGGGAAAAGGCGAGGTCCATCCTGAATCCTTCTAGGAGTTCACTGAATGGCGACCTGGGAAGGAGATTGACTGGCAGGAATGCTAGGGCTGACCTTGCTGACATTGGGAAGTTTCTTTCCACAAATGCACTAGCATTATGTGTTGATGGGGATTTGGCGTCCGATCCATAAACTAGATCAAGGTATTCAGACAACCTCGTGATCCATGTAACAGCTTGGCCTACTGTGTTAGATTCGTCAATTAGATCATCTGCCACTCTGCAAAATGAGTACCTAGATGACATTAGTGAGTGGCACGTAAGAGAGCATTAGATTTACGTACAGAAGAACTAAGTCGATACGAAGACGCCCGGGAAATGTAGAACTAGCTAAATAGAAGCTTCTACTCTTTCTTCGCAATGTGGTGACAGCTTCTCTTATGCCCTTCACCCGCTTCATGTCATATCTTGTCGGATCAAGAAGGGCGGCCTTGGCGAGGAGGCTCAAGGGAGGCGTGTCTGGTACCTGAGGAAACAAATCAGGAAAAGTGTATAGAACTGCTAGTCCTCGGTCCATCGCGACCATGCCGAAGACAATCAGAGCGTTCGTGGCAAGGAAGAAGACAGCTTCTTCTAGTTCGAGACTACCCCAGAGGCACCAACCTAGTTTGGTTCCAGATTCAATAGCCCAGGTACCACGCCCCAAGGCCATCTCATCTACAATCCATAGGTATACTGTTGGTATTATGATGGGCGCCGCGATATTAAACAGGGGAAATTTGATTATGAAGTAACCCGATAGCGACCATGTGAGAAGAGCAAACGAACAAGCCCATATCAATATGAGTCCGAGATAAGTCCCGTCCTCCCCTCTTTTCACGAGAAAGGCACCGGCAGCAATACACTCAATCAAGAGAGCTTGCCCAAGTATTTTGGCCCATCGAGCCTCAGTTGGGGAGTCATTCTTATTCGTGAGATATTGAGCGTGAAGGATAGGCTTATTCAGTAATATGTAGAGTATCGACGTGATATAAGTCTGAATGATGAAGAAAAACAACTCTTCAACCGGAACGCTGAAGAGACGCGGACCGGCGATCGCGTCGGGAGGATACGTCCAGATGCCATGACGCACCAGGTAGGAATCCCATGGAAGTGTCGAGAAGAAGGCAACTAGTATCAACGTATACGTCTTATATAAGTCGAGTTTAGTGAGAAGAGGCCTCGAAATGAATGTGAGGAGAGCAGCCTGTGGTATGGTATACTTGAGATGCCTACTCGGCAGATTAGCCCCGGCATCTTCTTAGTGAGTGGAAGGCTGTCACAGAGGAGCAACATAAGACTTACACAATAGCATACTCATAGGCCATGGCGGATATCAGGCCTGGCTAGCTCGTTAAGTTTCATGGATTAGACGCATTCATCTCAAGGAACAAGTAACCAGCACAATCTTGGGAAGATGCCGAGCAATTAAGGTTCGCTATATGGGACCAAGAAACCAGGAAACTCAGAAAAACAAACCCAACGGCTCAACATTAAGGCTCGGAAACGAGACCAACGTAAGTAAAGCTGTGGCTATCCATATTACCTTCGGACTTCGGTCATTTCATCGACCACGACACCAGGTGTAGCACAAGGCTCTACCCTGCAGCTGAGAAGACGTGGCGGTCCGGCCATGATGATTCGTCGTTTCCGACAAAACGTCTACGTCATGAGATCATAGACACGCCTCCTGGAATCTAAGATTGAGTGAGATGTGACAGACCGGCGAAAACAGTAAGCTGGCTGAAGAAAGTAAGACTTATAGATCAAAGGATGCAGGGGGAATCCATAAAAAGGATAAAAAGGGGAATCCTGAGTGGACCGAGTGGGCCGAGTGGACCTGAGAAGCCGCTAACGAACGCCAGACCCGTTAGTCGAGGAATACTGCTTCCGGAATTGAGTTGGCGCTAGATTATGCAAGATCGTCACATAATTCGCGTATCGGTGCATTGTGAATTTTGACCAATCAGGCGCGATCCATCCATTTTGTCGGGATGGATCGTGGGAAGTCACGGTTACATTCTGCCAACTTAGTACCTACCTAGTACCAAGATCTGTCTCACTTCCCAACTTCCCAACCCAAAGAGCCTCAAACCCCGGAAACTGTAAACGTGACTCCATTTGAGTTCGAGGTTCTTTGTTGTGCGGGAAGGACAGAGAGAGGAGGAAATCCCAAAAAAATGATGGTCGGCGTTCCCCGAGCCGCGCAGGCGTGCCTGCGATCAGCTCCATTCGCGATTCCCTCAAGGTCCTTCCGATTAAACCTCGACCCCGCGACACGAATATCCCGCGTCTCTACAACGCCATTGCCGCTCAGGTCGCAGTTTAGAGCCTTCACCAACTCCCGTCATCTCTGGTCCGACCAATCCTCCCCCCGCACCCCCGACGCCATCATCGCCCCCTCGCGCTCCCGCTCCCAATCCAAATTCCAATCCAGCACCTCCCCGCGTCCCAAAAAGCGCTTCCGCCGAATCATCTGGCTCCTCTTAGGCTTCGCCCTCGGCACCGCCCTCCGCTTCACCCTCTCCCCGCCGCCCCCACCACCCCAAGGCTCCACCGAAGACGCCCTCCTAACCGAGCAGATCCGCGCCTCGGGCTCCTCCCTCCCGCTCGTGCGCTCCCTCTCCCAAGACCCTAACTACACGTCCTGGGACGCATACTCCGGCTTCTCGACCCCGTCCCCCTCCACCACCACCACCACCACGGATCCGACCCCATCCAAAACCCTAGTCCAATCCCGCATAACCTCCGGCCCCCTCTCCGGGTCCCGCGGCCTGCCCTTCCAACGCATCTTCCACAACGCCGCCACCGGCGAAATAATATCAGTCCTCTACTTCGGCTCGGGAACCGGCGGCTGGCCCGGCGTAGTACACGGAGGAGCCCTCGCCACGCTCCTCGACGAGTCCCTAGGCCGGTGCGCGATCCTGCGGTTCCCAGCACGCACGGGCGTCACCGCGCGCCTAGAACTACAGTACCGCCAGCCGACGCTGACCTCGGGCTTCTACGTGATCCGCGCGCGCCCCATGGACGACGAGCGCGACAGCCCGGAGAAGCGCGACCGCAAGCTCTGGGTCGAGGGCACCTTGGAGACCATGGACGGCAACACGTGCGTCGAGGCTAAGGCCTTGTTCGTTGTGCCCAAGGGCGTTAAGCTGAAGCCGCTTGTGGAGGGTTTCTAGTATTTGGGATTTATAAAAAAAAGAAACAAAGTCATTGATATTCTTATACATCCAAGATGAGGATGGGTACATGTGAGACAAAGCGCAGTAACTAGCATAGACAGGCGTTTTGACATCAACGGCGGAATAAAATACGACATACCAAACAACGCGTAAAGCAGCAAGCTATGTTCTCATTGTCTATCTATATAAGTGAACTATAGCTTACGAGTGTTTTTGATGCGCAATGTATCATTAATGACTGACGCCATTGTTGTAGGTCATCGAGCTATTTATCCTATCATGATACCAGAGCAGAGACTAAGTGGCAAGCGGAACGATATAGTTGGAGATAATTCCAGGTATAGGTACTCGGCACACGACAATCATTACTCATCAACGGTTTTCTGCATATTTAGCGGGAATGTGATCGCGGACCGGGTTCCATAGGCCATGGTGGTTGGAAATCTGGCCATGATAATGTGGATTCTCCGCTGGCGTATAGTGATGAGTGAAGGTAATCGTCGGTGTTCATGTGACACCCAGCAAACGCTGCATGCCCCAGTAACATGAGTAGCGGATCAGGGTGTCGGTGGCTCGGGACACGACAAAGCGAATCCTATTGCGCTTGTTCGGTTGGAGCCAAAGTTTGCATTGGCGCCGGTGGTTGACTGAAGTTTGTCGACGGGCCGCGGCCTCCTCGATAACCTCCCCCTCTGGAGCTACGGTAGCCACGGGTTTGATACCCTCTGCCGTGACCTCGCCCTCCACGGAATCCCCCACGAGGATTATCGGCTGTAGTTTGTTGAGTGCCTTGACTGTTGCGTTGCCTGTTAGTTGGTCTTTCGTTTTCGTTTTGCCTATTGGGGTTACTGGGGCCAGTTGGCGGTTGCGTTGTCGTGGGCGTTTGTGACGTTCGACTATTACCTCCTCGTCCAGGACCTCGTCGGCGGACAAAAGGTCGCCTAGAGGCCTTAGGTTTTCCTTCGACGGAAAATTCGATTTTCTTTGTCGGATTTTCCGCCATTGCGAGACCCGCTAGGCCGAGACGATCCCAATCTTCTTTCGCTGTTGTCCAGGCCTGAAAGACGTTTTCCAACTTCTCCAATTTCTGCACTTCTGGTACCCAGCAGCGCACGTATTCTCCATCTTTGTCATAATCAAAAGCCTGCTTCACCGGATTGAAAATGCGTGCTTCCCCTCGAGGATCGTTTCCCACTCCCGATACATATTGCCAATTCGCCCAATTAGATGACACGTCGTAATCAACTAGCAACATCTCATACCATTCAGCGCCATAGCGCCAATCGATATTCAAGTGCTTCGCAAGAAAACTTGCGACGTTCTGACGAGCACGATTCGACGTATATCCTGTGTGCAACAATTCCCTCTGGGATGCATCTATCAGTCCCATCCCGGTAGTGCCGTTGAAGACTCTCTGTATTGTTTCAGCGACCTCGTCCGCTGACTGCTCTTGACCCTCCACCTCTTGTTTCTTCACCGATTTCCACTTAGCGTGGTCGTCTCGGAATCCAGAACGTAAGAAGAGCTTCTCCTTAAATTTCCTATTACAGAGCCTCATATAATCGCGCCACAGCAACTCAAAACGTATAGCCTTCGTTCCCTCATTTTCTCCTTCCCCAAACCCCTGGACTTCAGCTAAGGATTTATCTTTTCCATCTTCGTATGCCATAAGCCTGTCATGTACCTGACGGGCAGTGATACATCCTTGTGCGAGGTAAGCCGACAACTTCGTGCTGAAGTCGCTTCCTAGTAGCCCGTTTCGTGAATCTTTGTACAAGTAAGCGCTTCCTGACTTGATCAGATGCTCCAATCTCTCATGGGCGCTATCCTCGCCCCCTTTGAAAGGGTGCGCTGACTTAGCTCCTTCTGGGAATGGTGGGGCTCCAGATAGGACCTCGTTAACGGGACGAAGGAGCGATTGCTCAATCTGATCGTACGTCGATGGAATTTCAAAGGGTGATCCCTGTTCCCCAATTTGGGATTTCGCAACAGGTTTGGGTAGGGCATCTTTTGGCGGAGTAGGTAGAACTGCGCTCGGTTTCTCTCGCAAGGGTTCCATCATTTTCCTATAAGTCGTGAATACATCCGGGAGATCTTGAGACACGTCGATTTTCAAGTTTCGACTAGATTTGTAAGTATCTGGTGAAATCATCCGCCAAACAATGGTTGTAACTTACTCATCAATGAAGTATTTTTCATCAACCCATGCTCGAAATTCGACGTTTAGCTTAGAACATGTCTCTGACATAGCCAATTCATCTCGTTTCTCCTCAGTGCCTTCTTCCCCTATTGTCCACAATGCTCCCACATTGAGATCGTGCTGTCGCAGACCGTCGATCAGAGTCTTTAGCACCTCGTCATAAGGCCCTATTCTAATCGTCAAGTCGTTGCCTAACTTCTCAAGATTCCCTTTCAAATTCCAAACCGATTGGGCGATAAACCTAGCACGATGCGGCCCGCATCTCCAGTAGCGTCCAACGCGGCTTTTGGCTTCGGGAAAAGGCGATTTGGCACCTTCCCTTAGGAAACCCGAAACCTCAATCTGGTGCGGGAGTAAGACGAAGAGAGGCAGGACATGTGTGAATCCATGATCGGAGGTAGATGCGAGATGGTGGAGGATAGGATTGTCAGAGACACGCAAGTCGTGGCGTACGACGTAGACGAGAATATTGCTCGTCGACATAATTGTGTGGGAGGAAGAGAAGTGGAGAGATGTGCCGAATCGTCGATTATAGCCGTTCCTTGCAGCTGTAGCTCCGTATCAGTTAGATTGGACGAGGATGGCTGGCAAGAATATCTGCGAGTCAGGGTAATAAACAAGTTTCTAAAATAGTCTACTAACCAGGAAACTGAAAGTCTGTGGATCTGGCACAGCTCCGGCAAAATATAGCTAGTCGATAGACACTTGACGTCTTTGATAGCTTGATCGTGTTCATGCCCTCATTCCCAAGCTTGGGAAGACCATGTGCGCCTAGATCGACGCTAGCGAGGCAAACATGGGGCGATGCCTGTGAAGGAAAAGAAGTCTGGGCTCCGAGATCAGATTCTGGGCCAGCACGGCTGGAAATAAATCAGATTTCTCACACCTGATCGCTTCGGCCGATGTATAATACGTACAGCAAGGCTTAGCCCACTTATCCCTGGTAGGATAGGAAGGGTCTAGCTAGGGTATTGACTTCTAGAGTCGAACTAGAGGTAGACCGGCCTTTCTGTAAAGGGCAAAGCAGCTCCAGATCAAGGTGTTTTACCCTAGGTTAGGGTGGTGCGCTAATGTATGGAGTGGCTCGACAATACGGCACTGAGTGGGTGTAGATGAAAGTGAGATATCCGATACCGAGTAGGCCTCCTTGACATCAGGGCTGTTAGATGTAGAAGACAGGAGATTTCCAATTTCCACGTTATGGCAGGTGTAGCCCTGAAACTGGAAAGAACCTGATGTGGCGTTCTGCAAGAAAGTAATTGGACCGTAACTCAACTTGAGAGCGACATGAGTTGTTGTACCGGTATCGTTGTATTGTTGTATTGTTGTATATGTGCGTGAAAGTGGAGACCGCGAAGGCGGATCAACGCTGGGCACGATAGAAGGTGAGACTCTCTAGAAGACGGACGTGTGTGCAGTATGTACTGTGTCAACCTAGGAATCTCGACCAAGAACGAGACCGGAGCCGTGAAAAAAAGAATATCCACCTGTTTATAGGGAGGGGCATCTCACGATGGCCAGGGATGGAATTTTTTGGGATCCAGATATGTTACCCTGGACCTAGTCTTTGGGCGAGATGGACCCAATGGAGCAAACAAGGATAGAAATTGAGGGTTCAATAATTGACAAAGACCATCGTTGAATAGATTGAAATCTAATTCCGACTGAAATAGTTGAGATGGAGCCATTGTGCTGGCCGTTCCCGTCGGTCTGCTGCTCATTGTTGTGGTGTGTGGGAAAAAAAGTGAATTGGAAAGAATTGCACGCATTTGTTTCCATGATGCTCAGATTGGTGTCCGGGGTCCAGAGATCGGGAACCCGTAAAATAAGATTTTGGGGATCCAGTAAACAGGGGGTTATCGTCCGGAGCCCCTAGCCCTGGAAGGAGGTAGGGAGCTGGTAGGGAGCTCTGGTAAAGAGGTAGGCTTACGTACATTTGCGGAGCATTTGTTTCCATCGATCGTATTGGCTGGTTACGCTTGTACTTGCCGTCGGAAGGAGCGAAGAAGTAAGAAATCCCCTGGCATCCATGATGGTTTTTAAGCGTTTCGACGGGTGTACCTTGAGCTGTTTACAGAGAGGTACTTTTCCATGCCATAATTTTCCACAATTGGTTGGTGTATATTCTTTTCCTAAGGCATGTATTCCATGAAATCTAGATTCAAATATACATGCTCATACCAACTTAAAGAATTATGTACTGGCTTAGCTGAATAAATTTAACTTTACTTAGGTACTTATCATTTTTCTTTTATACTTTATATTTATGACGGATGTGGAATTAAGGGACTGAAGAATCAAAAATGCCAGTTGAAAAGAAACCGATCATTTAATACATAAGTCATAAGATCTACACGACCATGACGCCCGTGTCCGTGCCCGTGGCTTGTTGCAGGTAGTCAAATAGTTTGGCTTAAGCTTGGGTTGGGGGTCTTTACCCATTCTTACCTACAACGTACTACTAAAAATCCTCGCATACTTTCCCATACGAAGCGACCGAAATTCATCGCAGATCCAACAATCACCATTAACAGTTTGACATTTATTATTCTGGTGCACAAACCGAGGGAAATCCTTTGGTGGCATTTAAAGCTTGCGGCCGTACCCATTATGAAACTCGCGACATTATCTACATCAACTTGTAGGTACAGAACTACAGAACTAGGTAAGCAATTCGCGTGCTGAGGGGTACGTGCATTCTATATGTGACTTATCCATTGTGACTTATGTGACTCCTACTAGGTGCTGAAGATTCCCATTCAATACGGGCGATACGGCTGACGAGACCTACACAACAGGTTTCTAGCGTGGGAGTTGTCCGGCCGATTGCATCCACGATATCGATGGAATAATTCCAGTCTCTACGTTGATTTTGACGTTTACGGCAGTCGGGTGATCGTCAAAATCCAGGTAGACGGTTCTAGCCCTCTCACCCTGTCCATAATGGCAGAATGGCTATGTCCGATGTTACCAAACCATGGGTTATGCCCCCATCCCTTGGAGATCGCTGCCTAAATTGTGATATATGACAGGTCGCCCTACCTGCATCAGGTAAATATGCCGGTTACAACGAACATCCGTTGAAACAAGTACGTACCGATGACCGGTACGGTAGCTGGTCCAGGTCCTCTCACACGACGTTACAACGTCACGATGTTGAATCAATATATCAATATCAGAACCTCATATACTGCAACCTACATCCTCAGATAGGAAATTGAATCGTAAGTTCTATAATGTCAATCAGTTGTCTTTGTGATAGTGGCTCAGATTCCTTAATCAACCCGCATATACTAGAATCGAGAAGTTTCCTTGGCTGTAGAACCTCGATCGAGGTCAAGAGCCTATAACTTTCGCATCGACTCCCTCCGCTTGGTCTCAAATAATTGATAATACGCACTGACATTCTGCCGTGTATACAATGATAACTTGGGAATACGCCTTGTCCGTGTAACTGAGGTTCGCCGGCAACGTGCCGCCTCCGATATAGTTACACGTACTAGGGCTCCGCATCTGCGTGTCTATCTAGGACCTAGGTACCTAGCTAGGCAGGTAGCTAAGGAAGGGTTCATACTCGTAAGTTTTGATTCTTCTCCTAAGGGGTATAATGAAAACGCGTTGTGTGGATTTACCTAAGATAAATGAGAGTGCAATTCGAGTCGAGTCGACTACGATTCCTACTATCTTACCTAGGTAATCGTGTGTCAATTCTGGGAGTGATGTGGCACGCATGTTTCTGAAACATAATCCGACTTACTCTAAGGGCTTGTTCATGATTAAATTTGTTGTACGACGAGGAATATAGCGGCTAGCTGCTTGGTGACATCGTGTAACATCTCACGCTGTTCTCGGCCAAGTGTTCAAGATCCTTACCTGAGTCCTGGGCGGTCAGCAACATACAGCACATCGTGCCGCACTATCTCATTCTCTCAAAAGTTGGCATCTTCATGATACTTAGTCGCCTCACAATCTCAATGAACCTACGAAGGTACGTGTATCATTGCATGGTTAGCTATTGCACCGAGGATTGAATTAGCTCTCATTGCTGATTGCTGATTGACAAGACTCCTCACACAACCAAGAGCGCAACACATTGTGATCGAGACTGTCTGGTCGATCTAGTTATGCTACCGGTTAACTTCAAAATCTACTCCAGTACACATTTCTTTTTCAATCCAGGTTCGTAAGTGGTTTTTCATCAAATGCTCAAGACAAGGCTCTGGGATGATTCCTAGAACACCAATGCACCTGCCAACTAATAGATACCCCCGAAGAATGGTAATTAGCTAAGCGATATTGGCTAGTGCTTCCACGTAAACCGACACATTGGGTTGGGAGTTTAGTTATTTCCATGGCTAGCTGCTCATTGGTATGGTCCCGGTTAAACAACATAGACGAGGCTTGCAGCGCTACATATGGGTTTGCTGCACGTCTGTTTGCGATCTAGAGTCCCTAGCATTAGATCTTGAAATCGAGCCATATGGAGCTGAGTAGCAGAAGTAGGTACTTGGAGAAAGTCGTGGCACGCCACCTTGGTACGGGTATTCGGTCGCACAATACGAAAATTGAAAATCATGAACGGATAGGATGCGAATATATCTTCATGGTTAGGGAACCAGCCTTGCCAGCTCATATCATGAGGTATGTCGTGAACCAAAGCACGCTTTGGGGGGGGGAAGGGATCTTGCTTTCGCAAATAGATACATTGGCCAAACATGCGGATCGGGACAGGCTTCGCAGCGGTCTAGGAAATAATCGAGTCCACATACATTGGTTTTCGTTGATACCTCTCGCCTCGTTCTTCCGATTTGAAAGACCCCTTGATACTCTACAGCTATAGAGTATTAACAAAGTACCTGATATCCGGATACCAACGAGACTTTAGTCTAGACCCAAAACCGTAGGTGGAAGTAAGGTGGCCAAGATCCCGACTACCTATTCTTTATCATGATTCGGATCCTGCAATGATACCTAGTAGGTAAGTAGTCATATCCATCTTCGAGATTATCCGTTATAGGCACATGCTCGATGGAAAGCAAATTGTTTGACACATTCGTTGTCTATGGTGGGTTGAGAAAAAGAAAGTGTCTTCACGGACATGACAACTGGATCATAGCACCTGCAGTGAGAGAGCCAGGCTCAGGGATGGACTCTGCATGGCCAGACCTAGGACCTAGGTTAAGCCCTCACGGAGATAATGTTGTCAGAGGTAAGGAGGCGCAAGTGGTGATTATTGATGTTGGGAATTCTCAATGACTTATGATTGTGGCAAGACAATCGCAGCTTATCAACTGAAGAGGCAGAGGCAGTACCAGGAAACAGAAGCAACATCACGCTCATCGCTACCACAAAGGTCTATCGGATGCCTCTTCAACGATGGGATATGGAACGTTCTAGCTCAAGCCCGGAGAGGCGAAGGGATTCCCCGATCATTGGACCTGTGCATGAACTACGTTATCATGGCTGCTTGCTGATTGACAACTCAGAAATTCCCCGAAGTTCGTTACCATGATTAGATCCTGGTTGATTAGAACAATCGGATGCGTCAGTTACATCCGGAGTCACGATAGGTCTCAAGGTGTGAAGTGTTTCCACGCATGTCCGGCGCTTAGAGGATGCTACATAATGTT
This sequence comes from Rostrohypoxylon terebratum, assembly GCA_022497145.1. Classification (NCBI taxonomy): domain Eukaryota; kingdom Fungi; phylum Ascomycota; class Sordariomycetes; order Xylariales; family Hypoxylaceae; genus Rostrohypoxylon; species Rostrohypoxylon terebratum. The sequence continues at coordinate 25,274 of MU385887.1, read as the reverse complement.
TCAAGGCCGACAGAGACGCGACCAGCAACAGTCGATTATTACCTCCCAAGACAGTTAGGGCAAGGCTCAGAATGATCGGCGTGAACAAGAAATCGTCCGTGACGTAGGTAGATCAACTGCTAGATATTCCCTTCAGCTAAAGGTTTACCCATTTCTTTCTCGGGTAATGCGGCATCCAACTTCGGAGGTTAGGGTGAATCGCGACGATTGTAACATTGCATTCGCAGCCGGGGAATAATACTACTACTAGTGGCCGTATAATCGGGATGTCAGAATCGGACCAGTTAAAAAAGAGCATCAACGTCTTTTTGAGCGTAGCTAGCTGCTAGGTAATAGCTGGGTAGCTATTCATAGAAATGGTATAATATTGTATGATTGAGATTGTGATTGAGACTGATTGAGACTGATTGAGATCTAGTATTCAGCAGATACATAACTCACTAGATGACGTCCTTGATGTCACCATGCGTAATGATAGCCTCGATAGCCTCGATATTGAGGCTGATCAAGACGGCTGTTCCGTTGGAGTTTCATGCAAAAGGTCTTAAGGTTCGCGTTGATTGTTTCTCTCAAGACAAGTTTAGAGAATTGGGATCGCGTTCACCGAGAGGTCTCCGACTAAATCCTTAACCACTGCGGGTGAGCTAAACCCTTTTCTGAACTTCGTACCTGCTGAGCAGTAACTATCGATAAACCCCCTTTCCCTCAATTGGTCCTTCTGTTCATTAGCATGTGGCGCAATACATGTGTAAATGTGGTAAATGTGTTCTCATGTGGAGAAGTATCCGGAGGGACCCATAGGAAGTATTGATGTTAGTGCACTAACCGCACTTACCTCAGCTGGAGCTATCTTTGCAGCGAGTACGATAGTAGTATCGCGCTTGGAAAGATTTTACGATAACAGATTAGTGGAAACGGGTACAATCTTAAGAGGGAATCGGCAACCAACCAATTGAGGGCTCCAATTAAAAAAAACGACCAGGGTAGACACCTGGGCATAGGGTAGGCCCGGTAGGGTCAGGGTACTAGGTGGTTCGGGCTTAGCAAGAGTGCCCCATATTTAACCCCATTAGGGCGATTATTGCCATCGATGATTGGACCATTGGACCTTCGGTGCCAATTGGTGCCCTCGAACTTTACCAGCCCAGCAGCCCAGCCAACAATAATTGACCACCTGCAGACTTGACCAGAATTTCCATAGGATCATAACTGCAACCTCTCCTGCATTTGCTAGCCCTGGGTATTACTGGGCGCCTCCCGGCAACAGTTCCGCCTCCAACATTTCTGATGAGGCTGAATCAATCTGATAAATCAGCTAACCCTAGTTTTTCAACGTCAACTCCTCTGTTCCATACGAGAACATGACCAGAATGTGATCAAGAGATCTGCGAAAACACTCATCAACATATCTTCGGCATAATTCACGTGCGCTGCGCAGCACTTGTAAGGCCGCCATTGGGCCGCCTGTTTTGCTTGTTTTGCTTGTTTTGGCCGAACATTCACCCTAGTGATTGACCGACTTGGCCGAACCCGCGAACCTACGAGACGGCGTAGGGCCTGCCCTACCAAGTACCAACCTTGAACCATTACTCATAGTCTCATCGCGCCTATCTAGTAGACTAGTACTGGGTCTCACACAGTCTATAGGTACTAGGTAGTCTATACTACGGTCTACCTAGTAGTCTCTAACTACCGTGGCTTCGGGGTTTGTTCCTTTTTTTTTCAACGGGAACTAAACTTTCTATACGCGTCAATTTCTCACCATCGTTGAGACTGGTCGAACATTCTCATTTTTTTCTCCCAACGCGCGGGGACTCATTCAACTTACACTTGCGAGCTTCGGCTCTCATCTAATTATACATCAACTTAATATATACCATGGCTCCTACTTCAAGCATGAAGACGATCCTCAAGGCGCGGGGGACCCAGTTATCCCCCGGCGCAATCGCTGGAACAGTGATCGGCTGTGTCATCGGAGGGAGCCTATTACTCATCGTCTTGGGCTTTCTCTACTTTCGATTGAGACGGATATTCAGGGAATCCAAAGTACCGGGGGACATATCGCCAACTGAGAAATCCAACAGAGCCCAACGTAGGACTCGGTTTCCTATTCCGGGCTTCCTACCTGGACAGACCCCTACCACACACGAGAGTCGCCCTCCTTCTCTTAAAGATGATATTGAGAGAGGAGTCCCCACTTTCGCTGAAGGCCCCGAATTCCAAGGGCTACCTGCTTCTGGTTATGAGAACGACCTCATGAGGGGTGATGAAACATATTATCCAGAAAACTTCGGTCAGCAGCCTTTTCCTCCCGGCGTCAACTTCTCATTGCCTCCACAGCCGTCACTGTCCATAGCAACCAACGATCCAGGAAAAAATCTGCCTTTCGACAATGCTGCCCCGGCACATGAAGCTGCCAATTCTAGTTATTATGACACCAGGATCTCCATGGATTCGGCTCCTGGGCAAGATCCGGTACCACCGTCTAGGCAGATGACCGAGCTTTATGAACAGCAGCTTAGACAATCACGAGAAGAACGTAAACGAAGTGGTTCCTTGACTAGTCGAATTTGGAGCAGCTTCAAGAGAAAGCGATCTACACACTCCTCGACTCACGGCGCCAGCAGTCCTCAGTACTCGACGTCACATCAGTATTTTCCCACCTCGCCAGTGACCAGCCCCGTCAGCATAAAACCAGAATCCGGGTTTGAGACGGCAGGAGGAAGTAGTTCGCAGGCGAAGATTCTTGAAAATCGGTTTTTCGAGGAGCCCGGGGAGATGTCTGAAAACCCGAATGTTTCAGGCACTTTTATGAGTGGAAACTTGCAAGATAGGGATCACCAGCAACACAAGAAACAGAAACGTGGAGACTCGCGCTTTGATGAATTCCCACTCCGGAGTGACTCAACAATTCGAGAGACAACTGAGAAAGATCCGGAGTTGCCCTCTGCAGCCCTGAGGAGCCGGGATTCCACTGACGGGTTACCTCCCTCGGCTCAGCCACAATCCGAGACCCGGGCTCAAAGACTTATGAGCCCGGCCATCCCGGAACCTATGGAGTTGGATGAGACAGTCGAAGCTGTTCATAGACCTTCTGTCTTCCAAGGCTCCCACTCTCCTCCTCTCCAACCAGAATCATTCGTGTCGCCGATGTCCATCATGCACCCATCCAACGCTGTCGAGAAGGCGGCCTATACCCACTTCCAAATAGAAAACTCCATGTCCCCTCCGACATTCCCTACCTCGCCTCCTGCTATCATCACCGACGAACCCTCGCAGGAGACTTTCGACAACGTTGCCCAAGGCCCCCAGGATGACTTCGATGCCGATAGCTTCCTTGACATTCCCAGTGATGATGAGCCCCGCCAGTCCGGAGACTCTTACGACTACAGCACCACACCAGGGCATACACCGGGACAGAGCTCGACTACCGACCCCTCTGTGGGGAGGACACCCGATACCCGCCTAACGGTGTCACCATCCCCATACCCGGTGATACACGAACACGTCAAGCCAGAGCCGGAGTCCAGCTCGTCGCCGGAAGCTTCTAGACTATCTCCACAGTCCCCCATCCACATTTGCGCAGAGTGCGGACGAGGCTTCGATCAAGTACACAAGCTCAACCACCACAAACGTTATCATGACCGCAAACACGAATGTCCCTACGAGGGTTGTGACAAGAAGTTCGGCACTAAGACACACCTCGACCGCCACATCAACGACAAGCATGTAAAGTCGAAGGCATACCATTGCACCGACCCAACCTGCCAATACTTCAAGGGTGGCAAGGCTTTCCCAAGGAAGGATAATTGGAGAAGGCATATGGTCAAGAAGCATGGGGCAACACCGGGCGAGCTCGAGGGGATGGATGAGATGATGGAATGAAAGGCTGTACATGGTCCTAGTCTTGGGTACCAGACTGTCATCGTCTGCCCCCCACTACACACCTAGTATATGCATATGACGCTACGGACGACACTCGAATATCATGCACGAAGGTTCCCTGAGGTTAACAGGACTCTACATGACCACATGCCTCGATAAGGGTAGGCTTCTGGCGTGGAAATCCGATCCATCGATAGGATAATTCACTCATGTTGAATCGATATAAGGATACAAACCATTCTTATGACATTCACGCATAAGCGAGTTGTGTGGCTCCCGAAGCCCAATACAATACTCGCCAACCTATCGTTCTTCCAGAACAGGACACTGTCTTCGGGCTTACCCCCATCCACCACGACGAACCCTCATTTTTACATTCTACGATCTTTAGACATTCGATACACTCGTTCATGCATGTAAGGATATATATTTGGTAATAGCATTCGGGACATATGGGAACAAGCGATAGGGCAGTGGGAACCTTCTTTGGGATGGTCACTGTAATAAAGCAATGGCGCTAAGCGGTGTTTTTATTATTCTCCAAGAGATATCAATGTATTTCAACAGAAGCGACACGGGTTTTTACTTTTCGCGATCTCGCGAATATAGCCGAGAGGCATGGATAAAACAGTTGGATAGAAGCTCAGGCAATCTACAACAAGAATCTTTTCGAGTCAACTCACAATTTTCTGATGATCACATGCTCGAAGCGATTTTATGATTTTTTACCTCGCACATGTTTGATAATTATGCCTTGTTAATAACCGAGGGACGAAGTCATGGGAAATGATTACATGGTAGGTAGCGAAAGAGAGAACCAACACGATTAAATATGCCTAGCTAGGTGGCCAGACTCCATCATTCCCCCCCTCACAAGCCTTCCCCGACCAAGGACCATTCTCGTATTCCCGACCCTGGGAATTCACAGAATTTTCCCGACTAAAATTTCCCCTTTTTAGTGTACATAGTGGTAAGTTTCCAGGGCCAAGCAAAAACTAAGCTTCAGACCAAGCCGCAAGTTCGCAGATGTGACGATGCGACCCGGCGTTTGTGGGGTTCTGGTGGACAGGGGGTTTGGGGAGGGTTGGATGGGTGGATGATGGGTGGGTGTCGCCCTTCTAGTAAAACGGGTCGCGCAACCCCTGCCACGAAACACGGAGAGTCGAGGGCTCGCCAACTTCTCTCACAGACGCGGTCTGGAAGCTCGCAAAATGGGCTGCTTACCTACCCAGTTTGCTGACATGTAGCCTTTTGGCCTGGTATTACCTGGTAATGTGCAGGTGCATTTGCGGCGCGTATTTACGATAGCGACCGATATCGTAACCCGGCGTCCCGCGAATAGCTTCAGCAAGCAAAGCTTTCTTGGCGGGTCTCTTTTCTAGATTTCTTGGCTAACGCTGGGTATTTCCATATCATCACGGTAGGCTTAAAACGTAGCTAGAGGCTTTGAAGGATGCGAAGTGGAAGTTTGGGGGGTGCGACGCCAAGATTGCTTGTTTGATCTCCGCGATCCCAAGCTGCCAAGAACTTCGAGCATCGTAACGGAGTCGCCCGTACTATCCTCCTTTTCACTGGGTACTAACTACTACTATGTAATAGAGCACTTTAGAACTTCGCGAACTGCGGATGAGGTTTGTTCGTTTCTTCTTTCTTTCCTTATTCCTTTCTGCAAGCTCTTGAAGAGTTTCGTTAATTTTGTTTATTTGCATTTTTTTCCCGTTCCTATATGTCTGCTATTTCCTTCTTCGGGCCCGGATCTGCCTTCTCCCTTTCTTTAATACTACTTGAGAATAATCAGGATGTTGACCGTCCGTACCCTGTCGCTGCTGGCCCTCGGCCTGTTAACCGCTGTCGATGCGGCGCCCCAAAGCAGAAGTAAAGCTACGAAAAAGAAGGGCGGGAAGCAGCAGGCCACGACGGCCTTCCAGCAGGCGCAGCAGATACCGCAGGGTGTGTCGAAGGCTACGGATGGGAGCACTATCTTGGATACCACGGCTATGGTGAAGTACGTTTACTACTTTTTGTCTTACCTCCTACTATGCATATCCAATCATGATGTAGATCTAACAATCCCCAGCGGCCTCCCCCTCCGTTTCAAAGTCTCCGCCCCAGCAGACCAATTCGCCGCGGACTCCGGCGTAACAGGCGGCACCCAAACCGCCAACGCGACCGGCACCCTCGGCCTCAACGTGCTCCTGCACGGCGACGGCGGGCAATCCTTCTTCGACTTCCCCAACCAAGCCGTGCAAGACGGCCTCGCAGGCGTCGCCGTGCTAGCGCCGGACCCGAACCTCTTCTGGGGCGGCGGCTCGGGCCTCGACCGCACCGACGGCGTCGCGCACGCGCAAGCAGTAGCCGACCTGATCTCGGGCATCATGCCGCAAGTGCTCGCCTTCGACGCGAACAAGGTCAGCTTCACCGGCGTATCCGGCGGCTCGCTGCTGCTCTCTGGCTTCCTGATGCCAGGCCACATGGCGCAGTTCGCGTCGGCGGGCCAGACGTCGCAAGTGCTTCTGAACTGCGGCGGCTTGACGCCCCAAGTCGACGTGACGGCGGACAACGCGGCGGCGCTAGCGGCCACGCGCGTGCACTTCCAGAGCACGCAGCAGGAGCTCTCGTTGCTGCAGCCGGAGCTGCCGAAGGCGATACAGGCGTACGAGCAGATCGCATCGAGCCAGGGCTTAGATGCCGCGGCGATCGGCGCGTTGCAGACCGTCGATAACTCGCCGAACGGGGGCCATTGCGAATTCGACGAGAAGGGTTTCGTGAGCGGCGTACAGCTCATGGCGGATTCGTTCTCGGCCGTCGTGCAGGGCGGCAACGGGGACTTGGCCGGGACGAATGTCAATGTCCTGAACCCGGTGCCTGGGAATGAGAATTTGAAGTTCTCGGGTGCCTCGTGAGTGGCAGGGAAGGGGATAGCGACAAATAGGATTTATATTGATAGATCAAATGAATAAATAGCATTGATGAAAACGATGGTCCTGTAGCCCAAATATATTGATGGTGTCACTATCGTATATCCTGTAATTCTTCAAAAATGGTTGTTAGTACGTCGAAACATGCGCTTTGCGTCCTATCAAAACGAGCAGCAACTTCTCGTACGCCTAAGAACACCATCAGTACCTAACCACATAATATTTTCCGATTTGATTGTCAATTCTTTAAATGAAGGAAATCTAACAGTATTCTCCATGTAGCCTAGATTTTGTCCATGAAGTATGTCCTAATTGCATCAATCCATAAATGCATAATATGGTATCCAGGGCACCAGACGCCGTGTTCGTAATATCTTCCCAACAATTGGACAAAACGCTACGAGTCCGAATGAATGGCAACAGCCTTTTTCGGGGCTATTCCTCTTCGCTAACGTCGCTTTCCTGGGCATCATTATCAACTTCGCCTAATTCGGCCATCAATGCAGCTTCAAGATCCATCTCGTCGTCCAGAGCGTTTTCGTCAGCATCCATTGATTGTTGACCCACATCTTCCATTTCGTCGTCTTCTTCTTCCTCGTCATCTCCGTTGGTCTGTGGTGGTTGTTGGAAATTACTAGTCTCCTGCATCTGGCGGTTGATTGGACTAGGTAACTTGAAATGTTCAAAGTTGTCGTCGTCGTCGTCTTCGCCATCGGCGTCGTCATTTTCTCCCTCGTCGTCTTGCTCGAATTCAGAAAATCGGCGAATCCCAAAGATGTTTCCGGGAGAGAAGTTTTGCCTTGTATCTCGGACCTGGCCACCTGGGTTTTCGATCGTGAGGCCGAGGTCATCGTCCGAGCTCTCCTCCTCCTCTTCTTCTTCGTCCGCCGAGGCCTTATTTGGCTTGGTGATAGTTGTAGGTTTCGGAGGCGGTTTCTTCTCAGGCATGGTTAAAGCTTGCTTCTCCTCCGGTTTCGCCTTTGGCGCTTGTTTTCGAGGTTTAGGTGCTGTCTTCTTTTCTTCGTTGTTCGCTTTCGTAGACTTCTTGCCACCACTCGTCGTGCCTGAGGCTTTGGCGCTGCTGCTAGCGCTATGGCTATTAAGCTGAGAGAACTCTCGTCGCAGGGTCTCGGCATCGCTGGAGGGTGTCTGCACAAGATTCATATTGAACATGGAGTCTACCTTATGAAGAACAAAGACTTCGCGTGTGGGGTCGAAGATCAACACGTATTGGCTATCCTCGACACCCCTAGTTCCCTTATACTGGTAGCGGCCGCCATCGTCTTGGAATGCGAGGTCATATGTGGCGGCGACTTTTTTGGTTGAAGAGGAAGACTGTTTTATTCGTGCCTGGTTGGGGGCTGTGGGTGATGACAAGGACGGCTTATGATTATCTATAGTAAGTAATCCATTAGCTACCTAGCTACCAGGCTATTCTTGTGGATTGCAAGGTAGGAAGACGAGAGGTAATTGATGAAAAGAATAGGCGACCAACATCTCACGCCGGTGAAGACCTCCTTTGGATCTTTACCAAGCAAAGCATCGCTCAGGACGACAGGATATTTGCCGGCTTTCGTGGGATCGACTATCCCCGCCGCAAGGGACGTCATTGTCGCGGAGATTGCTCTGGTCGTCTATGCGTCGATTGACGGTCGGATTTGATGTATATGTATGAAAATGAATATATTATTGTGGTAGACTCAATATTATAACGCGAGGGTCGCGAGGGTCCCGAGAGCGAAGGAGGTTATGCTAGAAGCACAAATGGGTATGGATATTGTCGAATGAGTGTGTAAAGGGAAGATCCATGAATGTAACTCGACGAGGCGGAGGGCTGAAAAGGGCGGAGCGGCGGGAACCTTTACTTAGTGCCGAACTAAAAATGTCGATCCCTTCTTGATCCCTTTTAAAGTTTTACATAATCCAGATAATTATCAATGTTATGCATTCATAAGTATTGTGCAGTATAATTATATGACATTAATGTACATCTGCTAGCTCTGCGTCATCTCCTGTGATTCAGACTTTCCATGTTCTATGATCTTCATCGCAGCTCCGTTTCTTTCTTTCTTTTTTTAAAAAAAAGTTGAAGATACCCAATAGCTTTACTACCCATGCCTTCTTTCCCCTCCATAATGAGGTGTTACTTACCGAAATTGATATTACAAATGTAAAAACATACAAAGATGTCTTCGTACTCACGGATGTTGCATCTCAACAGGCCTCAAATCTATAAGATCTATAGATAGATGTCATGCTAAGGATTCGAATCAGTTGTCAAGACGGCGAATACCTACTCATACACATTCACCTCACACCCCACGAAAGCCTTAGGTCACAGTTGAGTACCTACAGTTTCCAAGTAGTACAGTTATGTCACGATACTTGGCAGTCCAGCTTAGACTTACATATGTACTTGTGAGCCAATCGTCTCAGAAGTCCAGTGACTTATTACCTCCTAATCGTCGCCAATCGCTGACACAACTCATCGATGACCATCATGGACCTGGCGACCAAGATTTCCGCGAGGTATCAGAGAACTAAACGACCTCAAGAATCGACGAAACCGGATAGAATCGAGCGAGACGTAACTTAGCAAGCCACGTTAATTCAAAGAGTGTGGCTTGAAGTGGCGCTGTAAGGGCCGCTTTAAGGGTTGGGGCAGTCCGACCAGACTCAATCTCCATCCTCCATCGTCTTCGCGTCGTTCAGTTTATTATGAAACCAAGCTCGGTAAATCTTCATATCGATTCTTCCATCATATCAACCTTTTCACCAAAGCAATGATGTAGCCGTGGTTTTGTTAAAATACTTACTACGAAGTATTAATGGAAATATTCCGGGATGCAACCCCAGCCCACCCACAGCCGAACCGGGTTACCGCTCATGACGTGACCTTCACTATCATGGTCCGACTCGGATCCTGGTTAGCCGGGCGGGTCTGCCATGTCGCAGCGGAAACTCCAGAGACTCTCACCGCGATACTTTCGCAGGATTGTCTAGATTGTCTACCTTTCTGATCCCGATTTTCGGCCCCCACGAAACAGTTAGAAATAAAATTTAGTCAAATAGAAAAAAACGCTCACACAACACATATGGTCTTCTAGCTGGCGAACGTGATTACCGTTGGACCTGACGCGAACCAGTTTACTGTTCATAGGTAGGTATACACAGAGCTCACACTAGATAGCTAGCCTCCTATACACCATACCTCGACTAAATATAAACACCGTCTCCCAACAAGCCAATGAGATGGCCGATGATCGACGACCTGATATAGGACCTATGTCCGACGAAGAGGCTCCTCTCCTCAACAACGACGACGAAGGAAGACAAGATGATAACACGCCAGAGCACACTATACCCCGTCGCATTGCATCCAAGCTTTACGTATCACACTTCCTCTCGACATGGAACTCACGCGTGTTCGAATTCGGAGCCGTGATCTACCTAGCCGCAATCTACCCAGGCACGCTTCTCCCCATGTCGACATATGCTCTGGCACGCGGCCTGTCAGCTATGCTGCTCGCTACCGCGGTTGGTCAGTATATCGACACGGGGGATCGTCTCCAGGTAGTTCGAGTGTCCATTGGTTCGTGTCCCGTCAAGTCCCGTCACGTCACCCCCTTAGCAAAGCTACGAGTGGCTGACTGTCTCTTGAACGCTTAGTTTTCCAAAGATTGGTCGTCGCGATGTCGTGCGTCGTGTTTTATATCATGGCCCTCCACGAAGAGCTTGACGGCAAGACTAAAGCGGGTATGCTGGTGTTTCTGTCGTTCTTGGCATGCGTTGAGAAGCTTTGCTCTATCATGAACTTTGTGTCTGTGGAGAAAGATTGGGTAGGTTAGGTACTCTTAGTTTCCGTTCGAAGCGATTGCTCAATATATGCTAGGTCGTCGTCGTTGCCGGAGAAGACCAAAGAGCTCTCAATGTCCTCAATGCGCAAATGAGGCGCATTGATCTACTCTGCAAGCTCATAGGCCCTTTATCTATCGCTCTCATCGATGGATTCTCGACTAAAGTGGCCATTATTATCAACTTCGCGATGAACATTGCATCTGTCACTATCGAATATTATGCCATCGCTCGGGTATATCACGAAGTGCCAGCTTTACAGGAACCTAAGCAACAAATTGAAAATAATGAATCTGATATCTCTGAAGTGTCGAATAGGGGTCTTCTGAGTATTCGAACGAGGGTTCTGGGAATTCTGAAACGGTCCAAAGCGAATTTCGGATTGTATTTCCGCCACCAAGCATTCCTGCCCTCATTCGCTGACACTCTACTCTACCTCACTGTCTTGAACTTTTCCGGCCAAATGGTAACTTACCTACTTACTACCGGCTACACCAGCTCACAGATCGGTATTGCGCGGACCATTAGCGTTTTGTTCGAAGTGCTCGCTACTTGGGTAGGTCCATGGCTAATTGACCAAATTGGTCCCGTAAGGGCAGGCTTGTGGCATAGCATTACGCAAGTCAGCATGCTCATCGCTGGCTTGGTCGTATTTTTCGCATTCGACGCAAACGACCCGATCATCTCCGCAAGCGGGCTCGTAGGGGGAACAATCCTCAGTCGTGTTGGTCTTTACGGCTTTGATCTCTGCATACAGATTATCATACAAGGGGTATGTATCTACCTAGACACCCCCCTCATTACTCAATGTCTTTCTCATGTTTCAATAGGAAGTCGAGGCCGAAAATCGTGGCGCGTTCTCGTCCGTCGAAGCAGCCTGGCAGAGTCTTTTCGAGCTCCTAGCTTACGGCTCTACCATCGTGTTCTACCGACCAACCCAATTCAAGTGGCCTTCGTTGATATCGATGATAGCCGTCGCGACCGCGAATTCATTGTACACGGTCTACGTGTACATAAAGAGAGGCCATCTGATCCACTTCGAGAAAATCGCAGGGCTCTGTATGAGCAGAGAAGACAGAAATAGGAATGTTGAAAGAGGTCTTCAGCGCATTCTATCTAACGGGGAGATCTGAAGACTTGGAAGAGTAAGGAAAAGCTAAGCAAACGCTGCGAAATGCGATGGAAAGTAACTCCGAAACTTGGAAATGACAATTTGCCTCCTTTTTTACACTTTGTTGATCACATCGCTAGGTTCATGAATTACATATCACGACGCCGAATCAACGAGATTAATTTCCCATGAGTCATATTGATATACGAGCATTTTCTCCACATAGGGAAAGTCCCGAAAGATTGATCATCACGATTAAGAAGTGAAAATATCTTCAAAGATGCTTTTGGAGTGGGCGGTGTATCCTGTTTTTTTGCATTCGATGTGTTATTATGTTGTGTGTAAGGCATCTGGCATCCTGGTAATATTGATGTGATGATGTAACATCTCTGCGTTGTCAGCCTCCGGGCCATCAGACCTCGTCGGATCCGAAATTAAAACACAATCTCCAATATGATTTCGAATGGCTCATCACCAAATAATATGGCTTAGACGTCTTCAAATCCTACCCTGGCGCTATGGCCAAAGTGGCCTGAGTTCCTCAACATGCAAGTAAATCAATAACTCAAAGGCGGCAATGCCTTGCCTGCTGGGTATTTAAGATCCTGGTACCCGGTGGTGTCCTTCGGTTCCCTGGATATTATTCGGCTCAGTTATACGGCTCTTAACTGTTGTACCCCGTTCAGTATGGGGTGTTTCCCGTTACAATGGAGCCAATACAACCCCTGGTCGATACAAGTTTCACAGCACTCTCCTATGTGTGGGGTACTTATTCAACACCTCGCCCAGACATGTTAGAATTGAGACATAGTGGAGGACCGAATGTCAAATTGAAAATATCAACCAACTGTCGAGATGCTTTACGTGCTCTTCGGCGGATGCACGGTAGCTTGTGTATCTGGATCGACGCGGTATGCATAAATCAAGACGACAATACCGAAAAGGAGACCCAGATCAAATTGATGGAGGAAATCTACTCATGGGCTACTGAAGTCTATGCATGGTTGGGTCCTGGTACCGCTGCTTCCGATAAAGTGATGGATTGGGCGCGCCGGGTTGCGAAACACGATTTTTTAAACATCGCTTCCGCTTCACATCCTCCAACTCGAAGTAACCGAGCGCTATACAGGTCAATCGCTATAAATCGCATGAAATCTTATTTCTCCGTCGTAATGAAAGACGTTCTTTGGACACACATTTTGCTACCATTTAGCCTCTTAGACTCCAAGGGGGGTCTGAGATTATTATCTTTAAGTGGAAACTGTTATTGGCGGCTACATGATGCTTTGAAGCCTTGTGAATTTCAAGATATATCGGATCGCAAGTGGTTTCGAAGAATCTGGACATTTCAAGAAGCTGTACTATCTCCCAATCTCATTCTTGTCTGTGGACATAACCGCTTGAGGTGGGCTCATCTCGTTACTGCTATCAGGATGAGTCGGGTTTTTGACGGTGACTTTATGCCTCATCCTTCTGAGAAGCACATTGGTACACCAGGTCACCCTACTTCAAAAGATACGGTCGCTCTACCAATAATCGATTTAGTCCGTGTTTGGATACATACTGGAAGACCTAGCAAGTGGGAGGAGTCGTTCAACCCCGAGGAATTTCAGCCTGCCATGTATGCCTCTTGGTTACAAGAATTCGATGAAGAAAATACGATGCCTGCTATTGCAAAAGTTATCTGCATAGTAGCTAATACGTATCAAATAGCTGTCGGCATTGTTGTATGTATGCTAGTGTGAGTCGTTGGCAGTGTTTTACAAGATTTTTGGATTGTATTCATAATAATAATGGTATATCCTATACCTACCACATCACACAAGTTTCTAGCTAATATTTCTTCAGTAAGCAGCACGACCATTCGTAGCATCAGTGCACTTGCTATTTGCATAGGTCTGGCAATTGGCCGTATCGTATGCTGAATACCGTCGAGTAGCAGGGATTTGCTGATATAATAAATGATAGGCCGGTCTGCTCCTTTAGAAACATTTTTTGCTTCAATGGAATGAAGGTTCCGCCATGGCGCGACATGGCTTTACGGCTTAGAGTAGATTATAAAGGATACGAAAATCCATATCTTGCAGGCGTACTACGAACGATTCGTACACGAGAAGCTACCGACGACAAGGATCGCTCTTACGCTACCTATGGAGTTCTGCAACGTCTGGGCGTCAAGAACCTTTCCCAGCCAGAGTACTCGAAACCTTTAGGTCAGGTGTACCAAGAATTGATTAGGGATTTGTTACAGTGGAATTCCGTGGCCATCAGTTTACTCTTGGACGCTGGAGCCCACTCTAACATCGAAGCTCCGTCATGGGTCCCGGGCTGGAGCATCGCTCCAAAAAAGCAATGGATTCGTTCAGAGTACATTATCGAGCCAGTCATCAATCCAACATCAGAGGTCTGGCTTGAATTCCGAGGAAACGACGGGCTTGTCGTGAAAGGCGCTCGGATCGACACTGTCGAATTCAGTTCTAGGGGCTTCCGTAAGATCAGCAACTTCGGGATAATTCTACCAAACCCTGCCGAAGTTGGCTCTGCGACACTTGTGTTTATACGTTGGCTTAGATTTCTCGATAGAGATACTCCGGTCCACCCAGCTTATCAGGACCCTGCCGGGACGGCTGCAAAGATACTGGACGCTGCAATCGATTCCAAAGCCGAGCTTCACCTTCTTGACAGAGAAGAGTTTCATGACTGGTACCGATTGTTGACTACCAGCAAAGCGTGTCTTCAAGAACCCATCAATATAGAAACCGATTCGGACACTGGACAATTCGAAGATAACATTATAGAACAAACTTACGGCGGGTATACTGGGAATTATAGCACCAAGGAGTTGACTGTAGCAATTTGTAATCACCTCGCAGGGCGAAGGAACATATTCGCCACCACATCCGGTCTTGTTGGCTCAGGTCCAGAGGCGATGAGTTCTGGGGACATTGTAGCGCAAATCTTAGGAATTCCTATACCGATAGTCCTGCGCGAGGTACCGTATAGCGACGACAAGGGCAGTTGTCTTGCTTATCGTGTCATCGGTCCTGCCTTCGTTTACGAGGAAACGGAAGACGATCGCAAAGAATACAGCGAAAATATTATCCTCATATAAGTAGAAATAGAAACATGTTTCTAAGATACCTAATCTGCGATCTTAAAAGTTCGACCGCCACAATTAATAGCTCAAGTTCCTCAAGCATGCAGTACTTATTATCTAAGCATCCATTACTCCCCACGCCTAAAGTGGAATGACAGACAATTATTAGAAATCCTGGATGCCCGTCTCCCCTTCAAGCGTCTTCTTCTCTAGCTTTTCACCATTATTAGTTCCACCACCGCCCTGATCTTCAGCAGGGTCACTAGCCCATCCAGGATCTTCATCATCGAACCACGCATCCTCCTCTTCCCGTCTCTCCATAACATCAAGATCATCATTCTCGTCCGCGACCTGATAATCGAAATCGTCATCGCGCCCAAGCACGAACCGGCGTCTCAGAAAATCATTCCAGCGTTCCCGCCCCTCCTCCTTGGTCTCCGGCGGGCGGGGCAAGCCCTTCACTCCCGCCTCGACGCCACCCCCACCCCCACTTCCACTTCCACCCCCATTACCCCCTCCATCATCGCCCAACCCATCCGTCCCATTCGCGTACTCCCTGATAAAAGCGTCGACATCCTCTGACGCCGGCTTCGGGATCCACGATTCGGCCGACGGACCCCGTGCCGGGGCTTGAGACGCGGTGGTGGTGATGTTAGCGGCGAACGTGGCGGAGGTGAGCTGCGCGATCTTGGCCTCGCCGCGGATCAGGTCCACCTCGAGCACGCGCGAGTACCCCTTGGTGCGACCCTCCTTTTCGCGCTCCGCGGGGGACTGGAAGCGCCGGATTAGGGCGTCGTAGAGGAGTGGGTCTTGGTGTAAGTTAGCAATGAGGAGATAACAGAGGAAAAAAAAGAAATCAAATGAGATAGGTAGAAGTTGAGGTTTTTGATATTTTTGCGCGCGCTCACGTTAGGGGCCGGGGTTAAAAAGGGGGCCGCGACGATGAGCTGTGGAATGTGGAGAATTAAGAAATTGATGCAATCATGGATCTTTTTCTCAGAAGCCGAATGGATGACGTGAATCAAACATAAGCATACCGGCAAGTTCATGCTCAAGCGAATCAAAGTACTTCGGGTTCCTTTCCAAATACTCGCGCCTCCGGTTCTGCACCCGAATCTGCGCCGAGTGCGCCGGGGATTTAGGCGGCCGGGGCTGCGGCTTAACATACGTCGAGATTGGTGAGAGAGATGACTGGGGCGGTGTAGGCGGGGCCTGCGGAGGCATGGGCGAGGGCATGCCCGGGATTTCGGGACTGTCCGTCATGGATGATTGCTAGTCCCGTATAATGGATGGATAGGTTTTGTGATTGGAATAGGGGATTGGTTACTGCTGTAAGATGCTTTTACTTATCCTGTAGGTATGGTAACAGACCCGTCGGAATGAAATGACCGTATTACGTAAAATGGCGCTCGCATACTTTTGCGGGTCCAAATTTCAGGGTAATAGGCATCTTTTTGGAACAATTGGTCAATGCAAACCCCCTGGTGAGACTTCAAGCATCAGTGGTTTAGTGGTAAAATCCATCGTTGCCATCGATGGGCCCCGCGTTCGATTCGCGGCTGATGCATTTTTTACTCTCTTTGAGAATATCAACTTTTTCTTTTTTTTAATTCTACTAGTATTTCGGGAAATGAATTTGGAGTTAATGAATGTTGACGCTCTGATTTCTAGGCCATGAATTAAGGCGAAAGGGTTGGGAGAGCTAGGCCCGTGTGAACTTAAGCCTTAAGGGAATGAATATACCCCCCGTATTGCCTTTTTTTCCACCTAAGCTAACCACTGTCACCCACTAGAATATAGCAGTCGTTCACTAGAGCCTAGCGACTATCCACTAAAGCATGGGGAATCAATCACCATTAGGTTCTCGGAGTATTATGCGATCAATTAGCCAAGGGATATATGGTCAGCGTTTTGGCCTAAGTCTCAATACGTGAGAACATAAATGCTCCTTCAATTAGGAGAAGATATATAACATGAACTAATGCTTGGGTATGTATGCATGCATGTAAACTTTTCCAACTTTTCGACTTTCCTATAACCCCCGTGAATGCAATGACAATGACCATGACAATGAAATAGCCATAAACACATCATTCATATCCATAAGTCCGTCTCCCCTTCTCTAAATCCTCGCTTAATCTCCCTCTACGACTCCTTTCCAAACTAGGCCGAGCCCACGGACCCGTCGCATTGCCGCTGCTGAAGCTCACCTTCCGCGGTCCGCCGGATATCCGTTGGCCGAACGAGGTAGGCGACAACCTCGCCGCGGCGTAGTAATCGGTGCTGCGATCGCGACTATGTCTGGTAGGTAACATGCGCGGTGATGGTCCGTCCAGCAACGGCTCCCTACCGACGCGATGAGACGACATCGAAGTCTTCGGCTGCTTGATATATGTGTCCTCCTCGGCTCCCCTCGTACCCCCAGCACGTTCCCGTTCAGCTTTCCCCCTCTCCCTCGCACCAAAACAGCGTCCGAAGAAGCCCCTCACCGTATCCGAGATATCCGTAATCGTAAACGCCATCGCGATAAGCGGGACACTGACACCAAGCCCGATGCCGAACATGTACTTACTCACGTACCCGATAGTCAGGGGCCCATCCTGCCACTCCTGAAAGTTAATAGCGAAGAAGGCGGCGATGAAGCTCATGGGCAGGAAGATGATAGTGACGATGGTGAACACCATGACGGTCTGGCCCTGCTTGGCGGCGATGACGGCCTGGTCGCCGGCGAAGCGGGCCTCGAGCGCGTTGGAGTGCTTCTGCTTAAGGTCCAGCAGGTCGGTCAAGTTGCGGTACAGCGACTCCGCCTGGTGGTCCATGCGCTCGATGTCCTTGTGTCGGATCTCGAGGCTGCGGAGCTGCTCGCGCGAACGCTTGCGTATCTCCGCTACGGCGACGTCGACCGCGCGCCGGCTCTCCCCTGTGCCGCTGTTGCTGCGCAGCTCTTCGGTGATCTGCATCTCGAAGTCGTCGAGTGTGTCTAGCTGCCCTTCGATTAGCCCGCTGATGATGCCCAGCTCGTCACGGATGTCCTTGATCTCCGCTAGCAGCGACGTCTCGACGCCGATGTCGAGGAGTGCGTCGGGGAATTGGTCCATGCCCCTGCTTTGCGAATCGTCCGGCGTGCCGAAGGAGGTGAGCCGCGCTGGGTGCCCGATGCTGCGCCGCCGGCGGTGGTACTGTAGCCATTGAGCTGATTGGGCTGATGCTTGGTTAAAACGGCTGAACAGCTGGCTTTCCCGGTCTGTCACGAGACCGATCGAGCTCTCGAACATGTCTAAGAATTGGAAATCTTGGTTGTCAAGTCGGTTTCGGTCGAATGTTCCGGAACAGCGGCTTGTTATTAGCATCGCGAGATCATCTAATATGTGTTAGCATTTCATAGATTCAATCATTAGTCGCTTGAAAACAAGGCCGAATTTTATCACATACTATAGATATCATTAGCGATTAGTCCAGATACAGTAGAGGCTCATGAATTTCATACGTACCAAACAGAACCGATAGGCGGCCGAGTTTTAGCATTCGTTTCCTCAATGATCCCGTCCAGAACATTCAAGGGATCCTGTTTAGGCTGGTCCCATCGCTGCGGGAAGCACGTAAAGATGAGATCCTTCCCAATGATCCAAAGCCACAGTTGATCAACCATGAACACTTTCGGCTCCTTATTATGCCTTTTACAATACCGGTAGACGACTTGGTCCGTATCTCTGGCCGAGGTGTCGATGCCGTGGTAGAAGAACTGGTCGAGCGTTCTACGCGGATGAAGGCGCGGCTCGCTTTTCAGGTACGCGTTGACCATGAGGGAGTCCCGGGATGAGTTATCCAGGTTTTGTCGGTCCCGGTACACATTCTCAATGGCCTTGCTCATTTTGCGCCGCCGCTCGTCTGTTTCGTAGTGCAGGAACGGCATCTAGGCCAATCAGCATTTTCATCACTCACGTCACGTCACACACGTAAATAAGCACTCACAAATAATACTATTTTCCCACCCGACACTGCATACCTCTGCGTCTCCCAAGCGGGAGGAGCTTGAAATTTGCCGCTCAAGTTACCCGCGATACTCTCTTGCCTCTGGGGCGGATTTCCAGGAGGACCCTTTGCTCGCTTATGCTTCTTAGGATGTCTCTCGGCGATCTGTTCGGACTTACTCTTCTTCTTCGTCGGCGTATCGTCTTCGAAAGAATCACTCGGCTTCTTCGGAAAATCACCACCAGCGCTGCCGTTTAGAGTCGATGCGACGCTGACGTCTGACGGTTCCTCAGATAACGGGGCTAACGATTTATCGTCTCTTTTATCCTGGAGACCGGCCCGAGGCGATGTTATACGGTTCGAAAATGTCCTCATGAAGTGGGCATGTGCGAGTTGACCCTGGTGTTCTTGGTCGAAGCATTTTTCTAGGGCCTTGAAGGCTTCAATATCGCGATGTCCCGCCTCGATGAAGGATTTGGCAAGAAGGGTCTGATCAATGATGAGCTAATGGAGGTATTGTACGATCAAGAGTGTTCAAATACCTCAACCCATGCTATCTATATGATATGTTAGTTCTGGATGTTTAAATGATGAGACTCGAGCATATTGTACATTATTCGCAGGCAGATGGATCCACCGAAAATCCGGCTTATACTTGATGTTCTTCGTGAGGGTGGGAACTTTCGGCTTATCGTTCTCGTGGTCCCAGCCGTACAGGAGATCGTACACGGAATACTTCGAGACGAGCTGTTTCTTCTCGAATTGGCCAAAATCCACGACCGTGGCCTCGAAGGCCCGACATGCTTGTTGCGCTGTTGGCGATAAACGATCGGCGCCGCGTGCAGGTGAAAGCAATTGAACGATCTCGGGGTGATTCTTCTCGGCGGCGCACAGCATAGCTGTTCGGTTAAAGCTGTCTTTGATAGATAGATTCGCATCGGGTCGAGTCAGTATTAGTTGAACGACTTCCTTCTTGCCATTGAATGCAGCCCAATGCAACGGTGTCATTCCGTTCGAGAGCGCGGCATTTACGTTGGCTTCAGTATCAAGCAGCAATGCGACGATAGGCGCATAACCGCTCTGGGCTGCATTGTGGAGCGGCGTCCAACCGCCATCGCTCACCGCACCAGGGTCAGCCTCATAATCAAGCAAGAGCTTTACCATCTCTTCAGATTGATTCTGATGGCTACCCTCGGCTGCGAGGTGTAAGGCCGTTCGCCCACGGTTATTTGTAACGTCAACTCGCACATGGTTCTCGAGGAGAACGCGAGCGAGATCTACGTTTCCATTGGTAGCAGCCCACAGGAGCGGTGTTCTCCCAATCTGATCTTTGACTTCGAGATTGGCCTTGTTGTTCAGGAGTATCTTCAAGGTCTCAAGAGTCCATTTCCCCTTCCCGGGTTTTTCTGAAGCTAAGAACAGCAAGGGAGATCGACCTTCCTTATCTTGGGCTTCCACATTCGCCTTTCCTTGTAGCAAAGCCTCGACCACCTGATTATAGCCTTTCAGACATGCGCTGAAAAGAGCCGTCTGTCCGTTTCGATTACGCGCGTTCGGGTCGGCGCCGCGCTTTAAAAGCTCGGCAACAACCTCAGCATGGCCCCCTTCGGCTGCCTTCACTAAGGCGGGGATCTCGTTCTCTTTTCTGGGGTTCGGCTCGGCGCCGTGATCGAGTAAGAGCTGGACGATAGAAAGCTTGCCGCGCGCGGCTGCTTTCTGGAGGGCTTGGCGAAGCGCGTCATGGTCGGTGCTGGAAGTCCAAGGAGGGTCCTCAGCTAGGATGTCGCGAAGTCTAGCCTCGTTGGCTTGAGCTGAAGCGGCGATGAGTCTCAATTGTCGCGGGTCGGGTTGACTGCTTGCTACGCTGGCTTGGCTGGCCATTCCTAGAATTGGAGAGGGGAAAAGAGGATGGATGGTATCACAGACAGATCGCCATAGCCTAGAAAATTAAACACAGCGTACACGATCTAAAAATCACGCCATCCGATTCCTACAAATCCTCACGACGTAACGCAATTCCAAACGCTATATCATATCAATCAGATCAGACACATCAAAATAATGTCCAATTCCGAAACCTAGAATATGACAGACATTGAAGGAACTGTAGTGTACAAATTTTAATACCAAATTCCCACATGTCGCGATCAATGTCGCGGTACCATCCGCGCCCGCATTGACCTCTTAGCCAAGATCGGTTGATTTCTATTAATTTTCTATCAGTGTACGAAGTAAGCAGAGTGGGTTTCGTTGGAGGGCCAAAGGTGGAGGCGGATCCATGGATATCAGAGCTAAGCCGCTAAAGAACGTCGACCCTGACAATTAGTAAATACTAGACACAAGCTTAAAAGCTTAAAAATTCCAAAACAAGCTCTTGTTGATGTCACCAATGTCACCGATGTCACCGACCGAGTGGTAAACTCTCGGCAGCGTGGCGGGTATCTAAACGGGCAGCGGTCGCTTAAAATGCTAATCTCCAATCTCGAAAACTCAATTCGCATAGCGCTGGTAGCACTGTGCCAAGTATCATCGCGTGCGCAGTTTCACTCGAGCATGGTTATGATTGGAGAAGCCCACAATATTGAATACCTAGGTCCTAGGTCCTAGATACTTGATTGAGTACATAGAATCATAGATATCGCACCAACAAAGTCGACGTCAGCCAACATTTGAAGCTGTCATTTTAACATTCTGATATTTCGCTACCGATCTTCGATCTATCTTCTATCCGGCGGGATATCTGTATGTTGCGTATGTACAATGTACATAGTATGTAGTGAGATGTTAGACTACCAGGAAGGTAATGAACTGCGTCCTGAACCGAACCAAGCCGGGCGTCGGGTCGTATAATCGTACTAATGCATCGCGGTACCGTATTACGTAGATTACTACGTACAACGATACTGGGGCGGGAAGGATTCGGAGTTGGAACCCTCTCGGGAAATTATTAGGTAGGTTAACCGTTACACACCTCAGGTCGGTAGTCTACATAGTATGTGTTTATAACAATAACAGTTGGGAGGCCGTGATCTCATACGGGCGACGCCATTATAATTGCCCAGTTTTCTAAGACAAGGAACCCGCTTGTCCCGCTAATCAGAAGAGCATTTTGGGATGCCGCCTTAATCTAGTGTCCTTTTGACGCCTTTCCTGCTTGCCAGCCGCGTTTTCTTGCTTCATCTTGGCCAATTCGGCCAGCATCCTGTCGATCTCTTTCTGCTCAGCGATCGCCGTCGCGTTATCCAATGCCCGCTTCTCTTCTAGCCATTTCATGTAATCTTCGTCTTTTCGCTCCTCGTCGCCGTCGTCGAGTATCCCCGCAACGGGTTCCGGAGGTTGTAGGAACCCTCGGGCATCCGCCTCGACGATAGCCTCAAACATTTTGGTAGCCATCATTTCGTAGCCGGCGGTGCCTGGGTGCATACCATCCGAAGCCAGATTTCCATCTTGAATTCCGTCCGGACCTTGCATCTCGGCAAGTACGACCGGCAACCCTTGTTGTTTGTAGATCTTCGCTAGTCTCCGGATCTGTGGGTTAACTCTCCAGACGTCCTCACGCCCATTAAACCGAGTGTCCCAGGTAGGTAGAATAGTAGCCATAATGATGGTAGACCTCGGCGAGGCCTCGAGGAGATATCGAACTAGGGCATCGTATCGCTTGTAAAAGTTATCAATGTCAACATGCTGGAAGCAGTCGTTAGATCCAGCGTTGATGAGAAATAGATTAGGCTTTGACTTGGGAACAGCCTTCCGGGCGTTTCCGTGAATAGTCGCAGTGACCACGCCGGGATATGCTTCTATGTCGTTGTCTGTCATGTTTCCAAGACGCTGCGTGCCGACAAAATTGACTTTGTTACCGATAGCCATCAACTTTTCGCGGATAGGACGGCGGAATCCATTGTTATCGATGCCTTCTTCGGGACTGTCACCACGAGTAGTCGATGCGCCAAGCGCCATGATACGGAGTGGAATTCCATTAGCAAGAGGCAGCTCGTAGCCGGGTCGAGCATACGGCTTAGTCTTAACGGTGGAGGGGGTGGCGCCGCTAGACAGTTCGCTAGGGAAGGCGGCAGCGTGTAGTGATGAAGAGTTGGCAGCGCCATCGGTTGAAGGGTAAGAAACTTGGACAGTGCCGTTGCCAGTTACATAGCTAACACCGGCCTTGAAGTTGTCCCCAAAACTATCCAACTTATGTCCCCATTCATTGTCGACGTTGACGGTGCCGGAAAATAGCAGTACTACGAACTGGTCAGCCGCATTTGTAGATAAAGGAATACCAAGTACAGAGAGTACAGGGGTGTCGAAATGTAAATGTGAAAATGAAGATTATTAATACATACTTATAAGAAATAAAGGCAAGCCCAGCAATAGGAGCGAGCGTCTTCGTGCCAAGACCATCGAAATGTATGGGCTCGAAGTCAGTTGACGAGGAAATTTATCCATAGTCAGGTTTTTGGGTGACTTTCTTTGCTGGAGTGTTGCGCGGCGCGCGATAGATCAATCGTCCAAAATTAATCCAATCGCCAGTTTACCCCACAATACGATTAGCACGGTTGTATTGTACGCGTAAGCTTCCGTCTCGAATGTCTAAAAAAAGAGGAAGAATAATAGCAAGTGAGAAAACCAAAAAAAGAGGATTATGACTTATGGCTTACGGCCAAATGAAGGAATGAATGAGTGAGAATGAGCGAGGTGGGAAATAAGAAAGAGAGGGGAAAAAAACAACTGTCGCGATATCACATACGAGCACAGCTAAAGTCCAACATTCGTACGGTATTAAAAAATGTTGACGGAGATACGCTCAGACAGGCTGACAGGTTCTTTGGTATTAGCGGATGCGGACGCGGACGCGGACAAGGACAGCAAGGACAGGAGGGAGAAAACACCAAACATTTGAATTGGAATTGGAAGAAGGGCCCCTATTTTTATCTTAACGATGCAACAATGATGCCGTTTCTTCCGTCCATTTGCCAAGAATAAATGCCAAGATCAATCGTGTCCCAATGCTAAGATCGACATTTCTCGACTGCCAAGACGGCGAGATGTTGGATGGCGACAGGTGAATTTTGTTTCTTCGATGGACAAGACCGTTCTACTTCAACCCAGTAGATCTTCAGTAGACCTAACAGACCTAGCAGGTCTAGTTAGACTCTTTGCGTGCGATGTTATCAGATAGGTAGGTGGTAGATTAAAAAAAAAATCAGTGATCTTCGTCAAGAAACATGCCAGGGGTTTTGATGGTGCATGTGGTGCAGGTGGGTTTCGAGAAGACTCTAAAATCCAAGAACCTTGAAGGCTCTACTACACTACTTTTGGGGGGGGTGGGGGGTGAAGGGAGGGAGAAGACAAATCCATTGAATTAACAGCTGATGAATTAATCATTAATGTCTTCTTGCCATGCCCTGCTGCCATCCATGTGCAATGTGCATAGTGCAGTATCCGCCCCCAGCTGTCCCTTCCGATGAATTAATCTTACAATACCTAGCAGCTAGCACCAACTTTAAATTATTTCCCCCGATCTATGATGTCTATATTACTTATTATGCTGTATCCATTTAATATTCCTCTTTACTTTTTTGGAAGCCTCGATTTGGCGTTGCTATCCTTCCAGGTTGGCATCACGTACCGCTACGGCGGTCTACCTGCTTAGTAGTACATGAGTTACTAGTAGTAGTACCTCAAACTTCAAATATCACACATTTCTCCGCACGCAAGCGGAATATCTTACTATACTACCTAGGTACTTACCTATTGATCATCCAATCTGCAGTGTAGCACAGAAAGTGACTTCCTTTATCAAACGGACATAATCGATTCTATCGATTCTTATTGGATACCCGCGTACGTCACCAACCAATTCAATCGTCCAGTGTGTGATTAGCCACCACTTTAAACCCCCACTTCGCTTAATCCACATTGTCCACATTTGCCCACATTGCCCACACCGCGCCAGTCGCCTCGTCAGCTGAGCCAACTACTATTAGTGTATGGCGTATGGCTAGAATCGATGCTAGAAGACTTTAAAATCCACATGGCATCAATGTCCACTATTGTATTGTACCCAGGACCCAGGTATCTATCCAGCGTTGCAATCAGGGGCTCTTCGCTCAACCAATCCGACGTTTCATTGTTCCCTTGTCCCTTGTCCGACCGCATCTCACAAATCCAAGTCGACGGTGATCAAATCGACATGTAGCCAATAACTATCCGAATAGCCATGCATATACATAGTAGAATACCTCATTCCCCTCGAAACAAGATGGTAGTCAAGAGAGAGACATTCTGTGCCCAATTAAACCCAATTACACGAAACAATCTTAGTTACTTGTTTACCTAGGACCTAACCGCCATGACCCACTTTTGCAACGGACCCCCTTTTGCAACACTCTCACCGCTACAACCTACGTTAGATTTTTGTTTCCTACACCACCAAATT